>JAXBDA010002058.1:0-46722 GCA_036023075.1 Gaultheria prostrata | reverse complement strand
TATTTATGTGAACAAAATACACTCACGTTAAGGTCTAAATTACAAAATAAAGGAACTAATTTCTAAAGTTACTAAAATGAACTTAAATTTTTCGAAACTATGCATCCTCACAAAATTTCCAAAAAAAACAGGTTAGTCAAACTTTTTTTTTTATCATAAAAATGTTAGAGAACATTATTAAGAATGAGATATTATATGAGAGGAAGAAAAGACAAATGAAAAAAAGTAGTTTATTTGCTGGTTGTAGGTGTTATGTTTGCAAGGGTAATATTGGCATTAAAAAAGAGAAAAATGATGAGGTCATGTTTTTCTGTCAATGATTTAACGTTAGCTTAACAGAAGGGGGAGTGTGGACAATAATTTCAAAAGCAAGGGAGGGCAGTGACATTTCAGAAACCTGAGGGGAGGTTTCTGCATTTGTCAGAAACCTCAGGGGAGGTCAGTGAAATTTACCCAATACTTTATTATATAGATTATGATTTTTGAAAATTCAATCTCTCAAAACTTATGAGTTCACAGCTTTTGAAGTCCAAATTGTGGATTCATCCAGAATCCACACAAACAATAAGACTGACAACATTGCAAATATTCATAGCTTTACTTTTGTCCTCACCCCCCCATCCATACACAATCAAAAGTATGGAACATATAGAAGAAGAAAACAAGCATAGCATTCATATGCTACAAACCATGTTATCATAGCTTTTTCCTAGAAGTCCATGACAGCAATAGTTGGAATCGGGAATCCGGGTGTGTGCTCCTTGATATGCGCACTACAGTGCACGTCCGGACCGTCTAAAAGTATTTTAAACGGTCCGAATTTAATAAAACAGGATAAAACTATCAATCCTTGCCGTTCAATTTAAACTACCAATCCTTGGAGTTTGGCCCAATGGCTGTTCAAGGTTAAAGAGCGTGAGCTCTACAATTCGACTCCTATTAACAGGAGGTTAGCCCTTGTAGTAATCTAACAAATGCTAAAATATTATCATCTCGAACACGAAGCTGGTCAACAAGAACCAAGTTTCTCCCAAAGACGACAAAACTAGAACCTAGAATGCTTTGAACTTGCATGGAACTTATGAGCAAGAACGGGTGATAATACACCCATGTTAAAATGTTGTGTACAAGTGCCTTTCCTTTCATTATTAAAATTTGGGTAGCCTTCCTATATTGTCATGGATATTAACTGAATAGCTTCAAAATGACAATCTGTAAAATGTTTACAATTATCTGTGTTGGTACCCAAAAGGGTGTACCGAAAGAGTTAATCAAGTAGCTAACAATTTGCGTAGCCTTCCCAACATTGAACCGCGACAGTGGTTGCTGAAGCAACTCTGGACGAGAAAAATCGGTACACATGACATTAGGGCAATATCTAAAAGGTGAAAGGAATTGATGAGCTCACTAAATTGCAAATTTGACAATTACCTCCGGTGATAATTCATCCGTTCGATGGACATTCCTCGTTTATCAGTTTCAAGATCCAATTAGACCCTTGAAGCGAGCATACGCGATGATAACAACAAAAAGGGTGGCACAAAACAATCCAGAACCACCGACCACCTGTAACATCATGTACATGAGCACTAAACTCAATTGTACTACAACTAGCAGTTAAAATTATGTAATCAAAATTTATAACCATACATACCCATTTAAACATGTATCCATGGCCTGTATTCCAGGTGTACGGGATATTCATGCCAAATATTCCAGCAATCAAAGAATAAATGGATAAACAAACAGTTGCGGAGCTTAGAAAAAGCTCCAGCTGCAGCCAGAGAAAAAACAAGACAAACTCATCTCAACAAAAATTCCCTGAAAAATTCATTTACTCAAAAAGAGCTGGGGAAAAAAAATGCAAGGTTGCCAATACAACTTTTTCCCCGCCATTGTTGACGCAAGATTGTAAACAGCGTGTAAAGTATGTACAACAACCTACCTGAATCAGCTGATTTCGATGATTGTCAAGCTGCAAAAAGGAACATGAACAGTACTTAGACCACCATACATAAATCCCACTCCGTTAACCTCGATCAATGAATTGGTTACCTGAATGTTAATGTAATCCTCTGTATCATCGATATATTCACGCAGCTGCAACATACTCAACGGGTCAAATTCGAATGTGGCAAGAATGGGTTTTTAGCACATGGAAAGAAATAGGATATATAGGCAGTTGGCCTGATTCAATACTCAAAAATCTAAATATTTTGGTACAGGGAAAGGATATCTAGTTAGAATGAAGAAGACCATACATAATCACCAGACTCGGAATGTAACATCAAGGTTGTGTTTAAAAAGAATAAAGATAAGTGATGACAAGGAAGACCAAGATTGACAACCAAAGAAGGTTCAAGGTGAAAAACTAACTCAAAAAAATTCACGCAGTCTTCGCAAGAAACAAAAGTAAAAGTATATCAGAAAAGTTTTAGGAAAGGACAAGGCTGAAAGGAATCATAAAAGCTTTCATGAGGGAAAGAGATACAGGAAATGAACCATATTTCCACCAAAGTTTGAGTCATACTCACCCCATGAAGGCCACATCTGGCAGGCTTGACACAGGAGCTTCCATTTTGGAGATCATATTTAATAGAAGGGGTTACACGTGCATACATAAAGATGTATGCGCATAACAAAACTAGATTTCTTTGTTAGTATAATGTTATCGCGACAGGTAGATGCTCTGGCATTTATTGGGATTAAGAAAAGTCGCAACAAGAATCCAAAAGCAGAAAAAAACCAAATGAAAGAAGAGAAAAAATCAGAGGCCTGGTCTAATAATGACTGCTTTCCTCTTCTTGGAATGATTAACCCAACAAGGGGAAATAAGTGACGGTAGACTGGATGAAGTGAAGAGGCAGTACCAATGCACGTCTTATTGGCATGTACTTTTAATTGGCTCTAGTCGGCCATTGATGTCATTATGTGCTTTACCCTAACAAAATAACAAACTTTTGGCTGATCAACAAAATCTACCTGAATTTTGGTGTATTTATCAGCAGAGCATCCAACAATTTTTTTTACTTCTTGCGACTCGTTTTCAATTTGAAGAGCCAAAGAACCACCATAAAGAGGATGAAAATACAAAGAGAACGCATTCTACATTAGTATTATCATATGAGAGAGAGAGAGATTTGCTCCGATGAAACATCACATAAGAATAGGTACTGCCTGCACAACTATTTATCAAGAATGCACAACATGGTACTAGATTAGGATCAAAAGAATTCAACATAACTTACCGTAGTCAATTTGTTCAATGTTCCATCAATTTGCATAAAGTAAGCCTGCAAATATGCCACCACTTCCTTGAGACCAACTTTGAGAGGAATAACAAACAAAGAAGAAGGTGCAGAGCAAATATTGTTACCTCAAGTAGCATTTCAAGCTCCTCAACATCATTCTCGTCTCCCCGAGCTGTCGCCATGCTTGCCCTACTCGCCCTAGATATCTTTGACGCTATGGTAGGAGATGCAGGAAACCAATTGGCAGCACCTGAGCCACTAACAGGTGAAGATGCACCATCCAACTTTCTAGACAAGTAAAGATCAGCCATGTCATCGTCGTCATCCAGCAACTGTTCAAGCTCATCTCTCACCTACGATCACCAATCCTTGTCAACATAATAATCTCTTTCCTTCAAGATCTTCAATGAACACAGTCGAATATTCTTTGTTTCTTCAAGATAGTGCATCTTTTTTGGAGACTACACATCTATTCTGAAGTTTTTCTACAGGAAAATACCGAATATACTGACTACTGAGGGAGAATCCTCTATGGATAATAGAAAACAGCATGCTGGTCAAAAATTATTTTTAACCACAAAATACAAAGGTGTATGGAAAACTCATGTCAAGACCTCCTCCACAAGTCATTCGCATATAGCATCGAAAACCAAGTCATATGTCCATTTTTGTTTTGACTCTATAAACTTCCAAGAAAGAAAGGGATCTTTCATAATTAGAATGCTATGGGTGTTTTCGTTCAAGCGGTTAGTGACCAAGATATGTGATTAGAGCATTGTAACATGTAAACCGTTTATCCTGGAGATGGAGAAATTGACTGAATGGTAATGAGGAAGCTATCAGCAAGCGTATTCGGCAATGCAATAAAAAAGTCGCATTTTTTTTCTACTCACAAAGCATAAGGTAAAAATGCACATAATAACCAAAAACTAAAAGCCCATGACAAAATCTTGCAACAACATGTCCGGGAGTACCCGTATCGCCATACCTTTTGAACCCGAGCAGTTAACCGAGTCATTGCGCTCTTCAATTTACGCACCCGATCCAAGTTACGGCTACTAATCTGTAATTTAAGTAGTCATTTGTCAACATTAAAATAGAGAACCAAACACCAAGAGTACGCAAAGAGAACAATAAAGCATTCTACTTAACAATGGCTCAAGGAATTCAAGCATTTAATACTTACGAAACACTGCAAGATACAGATTCAGGAAAAAAAACCTAGCTAAAACTTATTTCAGAGTTTCGTTTTAACTGGTGGTGGCAAAAGTGGGGATTGGGATTCATGCGACAAGAAGCTGTAAATTAAAAGGATAAACAATTTAACATACCGCATAATGGTAGATACTGACCCGGTGCAGTGCCAAAACACTACCAGTCAAGTGATAAACAAGAACAAAAAGTAAAGAGACCGGAAGTCGGAACCAATGACCCCTAAAACAAATTGAGTAGCATTTAAAAAAAATACAAAACACTATTAAAATTCTAACCAGCACCCCAAATGAGATTTCATGACATGTAATACCAGAAAATTGACTAACAACTCATGTAAAAGTTTATCCAATCAGGAAATAGGCCCAATGAAATATGCAAGATGTCTTAACACTTTCCCTTACATACACCCTGTTTCAATTGGATAGAGAGAGAGAGAGAGAGAGAGGTCACAGACACACATAAAACAAAGTGCGTTATAGCAAATATCATGGGGACATAATCACAGCTTACAAGATTTGGACAACCTGAAATCATAGGTCTAATACCATGTTTTATTGTTACCGACAATTTTATTAAAAGTTTAAGCTTTTGGGCCAAAGGCCTAAATGTGCAAATTTAATTCCACATGAGTAGTGGAGAAACAGCAACAAATACATCTGAAAAGAACAAATAGCCAATTGAGAAATTCATTGGCTTTAAACCAATATTGGAGCATTAACAAAATCTATTGCGTATTTCAGCAGTCCTCGACAAGAGTTGGAATTCTAAACAC
Source organism: Gaultheria prostrata (assembly GCA_036023075.1). Taxonomy (NCBI): domain Eukaryota; kingdom Viridiplantae; phylum Streptophyta; class Magnoliopsida; order Ericales; family Ericaceae; genus Gaultheria; species Gaultheria prostrata. Next base: position 41,484 of record JAXBDA010002058.1, on the reverse strand, counting down.
TAAAAGTAAGGCAGACTTCAGAAGGTAAAAAAATTGCATACACTAGAAGTGAGTTCATCTAAAGCTGGATAAGCAGCAGTCTCCAGTTCTGTGGTACGAGCAGCAAGAAAACTACAAATGGCTTCCAAAGCCACCTCCAAGGCCCGGAATTCAAATGGAGACTCTATAAAAAGTTGAGATCAATATATTAGATATTGCTGGAGCTGGACAAACCAATAAGCCAAGATGTACCAATGAAAGGAAATCGAGCATCATAGAGCAAGATATACATCTAGAAATACCAAAACAGCGACTTTTTTATGTTATTAATTATTATAATGCCTTTTCTTTCAACATAGACCAACAAGTCAATAAGCCATACCGTCTTCTTCACCAGTATCAATGTCATGCTGCCCACCCATCTCCTTTCCATCTACTTGACCTTCACGAATAGCATTTGAAAGGGGCAATCGCCTTCTTAGTTCCTCAACAACAGGGATAACATTATCATCGGATGGATCTCGAAGCAATACCTATTCCAAACATAATTAGGATGACACTTTTCTCATCCACAAGTTCACTAAGAACTATTCTCCACTTGAACAAAACCAAATTAAGTGTTATAGTTGATGTATAAGACCCCATTCCAAGCAATACTTGATCTTGACTTGATTACAACAGTATCATGCACAAATATATAGATGAAGCATCGGGCTTAAACACATTTGTAAACCGTAAAATATTAAAAACATGTAAAATTAGTTGGAAAAAATATAACCTTCCCGTCCCATTTTTAAAAAAACAATTAAACCCACAGTTGGGATTCAACAGAAAAATCTCAATGAGCAAAAGGCTCTCCAAGCATCCAAGTCAAAGCCTTAGTTTTGGACCACCAGCCCAAAGTCAAAGTAAGCCTTACACACAATATACACATTAGGCCATTAGCATAATCTTGGTTACAACCAGAATTGACCATTTTCTCAATTACTTGAAACTTCCTGCCATCCAATAGACATCGAACATACATGACTCTAACTAAAATCATAACCCTTTTCACTATAATTTGAACGTAACTTCACTGGTGAACGAGAATTGGGACCAAAGGGTCTGCAAAGGGTCATATAAATAGGAGAAACCGGTTATTACTCCCACGGACCCTGCACACCAAGATCCAATATATTAACACAAAGACCAAAGTCACGTGGCTGTGAGGCGTCAGGGACCATTAGTCCAGACTACTTTACAGGTTTTCAATAGGTAGGCAGTCTTTTTTGGATCAACCACGCCATGGTGCAAAGCCCCACCCTCAGCTTCATTTTATTTATGTTGCACTATGCGACTTTTCCTTGGCTTGGCTCAACTCATTTTCAACAAACTAGCTTAAAGATCATCATTAGACATGTTCTTAACAAAGGCTTCAAGCTTTTTATTTGACTTTTTCAGCCCCAAAAAGTCTTTTCAATTTTAGCCAAACACAAATACTCCTACTAAAGATAGCCCAAAAAACATAGCAAGGAAAAAAACCCTGAAAACCCACCACTTTTTTCCTCAATAAGTCGACTTCAGACATCCCAAACAGAGCTTAGTCTTTTTAAGCAAAAATCAGGCTTTTACAAGCCTAATCCATAATATGCAAAATAAAGACAGAGATAATTACAAATACAAAAATAAACAGAAAACAAAACAAAAAACCCAATACCAATTACAATAATCGATTAGATACCTCTTCAGCAGTAATAATCGCCTTAATGTGCTGCAGAAACAAAACAAAAAACAAAATTTCAGCCACACAAAATCCTATCAAACATGATTCCATATCGATGAAAATCCATTAAGACATATACATATCCATCATCTATTTATTTTCCTTTTATCAAGGGAACATCTCTTTTGGTGTGAACGCAGTTTTGAGGCTGGAACACACCTTTTTTCCCCAAACTACCTCCTCAACCACCTAAAGAAAATGCCAAGAAACCAACAAGGCTAGTTCAGTTGGGGTCCTTACACCTCAATGGTTCGATTCTTTCTTCATGCGTGAGGCTTTGTCTCTTTATTTCGAGTTGTATTTGTAATAATTAGACTTATAGCGCTTATGAAAGATACTGATGGTTTTACTCATTACTTGAAAATATCCAGATTGATGTAATTGTAATGAACTCATCGCCAATGATAAAAGGAACAAATTAATAATAATTGCCAAGACAAAAAATTCCACCCCCAAATTTCTTCTCCCCTCTTTTCTACTTTCATATCCCAGATTTCATTAAAGAATAATCTCTCTCTCTCTCTCTCTCTCTCTCTCTCTCTCTCTCAGCATAATATCCAGTACATATGAGAGTAAATACCTCCAAATTGAGAACGATGGCCCTTTCACGGCCGAGGATGGTGGAAGGGTAAGACAAGAGGGGATCGAGAATGCGAAGATCGCGAGCGTGAATCTGAACACGTTGCATAATGGCGTACTTGTCGACATCGAGAATAGTGTCTTCCCCTGAAGCATCCATCAAAATCCAGCTCCTCGCACCTCCTCCTCCACCTGCTCCCTTCTTCTTCACCGACTGCGGATCCGCCGCCGGCACGATATACCCCTCCCGTCCCATCTCTAACCATCCCCAATCAATAAACCTATCTCTATATGTTTGTATCTATATCTATATAATCCCCTCTGCGTTGTTTCGTAGCAAATAGACCCTGTGTATTGTGTATGTAGAGAGAGAGAGAGGCTGAATTAGGGTTTACTTGGTGCGGGGAGGAATCGCGTGGAGATTACATTGTTAGAGAGAGAGGGAGAAGAGAGAGAGAGGAGATGTTCCAGATGGAGTCCGATTTCTCTTGTTTTTTCCTTTCTTTTCGCTTTTCTCGTTACTGATCGCGGAGGGAACCACTACAGGGGAAGTACGTATGTTGGATTTCGCTGGGTTTTTTTAACGAGATTCGTGTGCTCTTGCTTTTTGAGCTATTTTTCAGTGCCTAGCAGATACACCCTCCGTTCCAAAATAAATGTACATTTTGGGATTGTGTGTCATTTTTAACGGCTTATATTTTTTAATGTGAACCTCAAAAAATATGTATTATGGATCTCGTTTGTTGAGAGATCTTAATTAATTCTATTATACAAAATTTTCAAAATCATAAAAACTATTAGAAATTAATGTGAACCTCAAAAAATATGCATTATGGATCTCGTTTGAGAGATCTTAATTAATTCTATTATACAAAATTTTCAAAATCATAAATACTATTAGAAATTAAAAGATATAAGCCGTTGAAAATGGCACGCAATTCTAAAAGGGACACTTATTTTGGAACGGAGGTAGTACCACATATTCATACTTGTGATTTGGGTTGTCTATTTCGGTTTGGACGGTCCAGATTATGGAGAGTGAAACAGGAGAAAGAAAGGGAAGAGAGGCGAGGAGAGAGAGGGTTTCAATCTTGGCTTTCCAATACACTTTTGAACGGTCCGGATGCAATGTTCGGGTACCACGGAGGCATGTGGTATCCGGTCGGTACCCAAAAAAATTTCTTGCTATTGGGTCTTTTCTCTTTTTTTCTTTTTTAAATCAATGCTACTAGTGGCACAAGTAGCTCGAGGACCCACTTATGGATCCCACACGAACGATGCGGTTTTGAATGAAAATAGGGGGATTTTGGATCAATCACTTGAACACATCCAATGGAGCTAATTTCTCGCGGAGCCCTTTGGAAAATCATTCTAAGATGAATGAACGGTTCAGTCATTTATGTGGGACCCAAAAGTGGGTCCTCAAGGTCGGTTGGTACCCCCTCCATCTGTAGCTCTCGATTTACCGTTTTTTAGTAAAGGAAAATACTAACTTCAGCTCAAAGATGGAGGATAATAAGTAGAAAGTATATAGATATTCGAGAAAAGTATATTAATATTCGTGAAATATGCATTGATATCGAACTAGTTTGTCATTATATACATATTATCCTCCACCTATTGGACGGATGTTAGCAAAATCCTTAAATAAAAGGGAGGAGTAATGGTAACAATCGAGTGTTCCCAGAATACCACGTGGCCTTGTCAAATACTATATATTATTTGTCTTCCAAACATCAAACAACTAAAATGATAATTGCCGCTATATAATGGTTTATCTTTACATAACTGATTGGGAGTACCACGTAAAAAACACCATTTGATATTCCAGGAACGCTCTATAATTACACTCCTTAAAATATTGGTCTCACATTGCACAGTTATAGTGGTTTCAGCATCTCTAGTGTACTACCTAAAAATGGTCTAGTGTACTACCTAAAAATGGTTTGTTAAAGTGTACACCTAAGCACATGTGGGGCCCTATTTTATGTGTTAAGAATTAGTTAGCTAGCTAAGGAGAAATGCACTTTAATGAACTACATATATATGTTCATTATCTTTTAGAGTGGGACCCACTTTAATGCCCTTGGTCCTACAAAATTTCCCCTCTTCATCCTCTCTCTCTCTCTCTCTCTCTCTCTCTCTCTCTCTCTCTCTCTCTCTCTCTCTCTCTCTCCCTCCTTAAGTCTATCCCCAAATTTAGGTAGTGAGTTGGGGCACTTTAAGGAGTAAGGGGTGCCACCTAGGATTTTAGGGAGTTAATTTTTGTGCACTAGAGAGCATTTTTTGAGTTTTTATTAGTTAGCTAGGTAGGGCACTCTGGGGTACTCTTTTAGATAGTGCACTAGAGATGCTCTCACAGTGTAAAGATATTTGCTATTACCTCACCACACTTGAATTCGGCTGAAATTTAGGTATCACCAAGTATTATGTGTATAGAATTTTTTTATGAGTTGAACCTAAGTCTTATTTAGCGCGAGCGACCGTTACAACGTCTTTTAAGAGGGTGTTCCACTCGGAGAGTTTTTTTGTTTTTTGGCTTATCACGGCTTTTTATATGATGTATTATTAGAGGTTGATTGTCTCGATTTTAGGAATAAGCTGGTTTTTTAACTTTTTTGAATTAGTGGAACGAGGCCTAAAAATAACAGAAATGAAAAATATTCGCAAGAAAGAGAAGTGAGTGTGAGGCGAAAGATGAAGGCTGAAAAATAATGTGACCGAAGTTGGGACTGATGAACCATTTAGTTTGGTCTTTTGGTGGTTGTTTTCTATAGATATTATGTGCTAAGTTGAAAGTGTTATAGAATTGAATTTATAAAGATCTTCTAACGAATTCTTTTAGACGTTTATCTTGAAAATAAACTTTTGTTGATCATCATAATTAATGAACTCCAAAATTACACAGAAGAGACATAAAACTTGACGATTTAGCCCTTGAAAAAGGACTGGAGACAATCCCAAGCCCTTCCTTGAGGCGCATTTCATGAGAACTTGAGGTCAATGTGCAAATATTTTGGCTGCTGGCCCTGCTGTTGGGGACTGACGGACTCTAAGCGAGTTCTTATCAATCCCAAATTTCCTACTGTTATTGATTCCAAATTCCTAAGCGAATAAAGAATTTTTTAGGTGATAATTCTCTATGTGATCTCTCGTGACAAAGGATCTTTGGCGATTTCATTTGATGATTCGGGCCATTCATTTAATAAATCTTCTTGTATTTGAAGTCTCTACAAAAAAATTAGATTAGTCGCTATATATTTATGTCCCCTTAGAGATGTTTGATTTGATTAAACAAGTAGAGAAACTTTCAGTATGAACGATATGCATGTCGAGGCCTCATAAAATGGCTCGGATCGTTGGATAAGTGCGATTTCGTGTCATGTGACTTTAGTTTCTGCACTCATAATTTACTTGATGGATGTTAATTTCATAGCAAATGATGAAGTACAGTAGATTATGGTCATCAAATTTGATTATTGAAAGTTGTATGCAATCCAGTAATTCATAGGACAATTTCGTTTATTTGTAAAAGTACTTTTCACTGAAAAAAACACTTCGTTTACTTATAAAAACAAAAAACTCCTTAATTTTTTAGATGATGGTTTGTTTATCTCTTGTGTTTTGGGGTTGAGATCCTTTCTTCCCTTCATTTTGAGATGCACATCACCATTCTCGAGGCCCGGCTTCCAATGGCTTCCGTTGAAAGTGGCAGCAAACGGTGTTCGGCAGCAGCGTAGAGATGGCGGCGGCGGCATGAGTTGGATCGATGCAAATCTCTCTTCTCTGGAACCCGGTCTTGAGTGGACTTGGGTTGATCGTTGCGTTGCTGTTCTTCGAGTTTTGGGTGTATGTTGTATTTGAAAGAAATTGATAGTACCTGTGAGCGCAGCGAAAACTTGAAATCGTACCTTCATCCATAATTGTTCAAGTGATAGAACAAATCAGAAAAATCTTCTAACCTAAGATCCGCGTAATGAACCATGTTGATGGAAACACAGGTTTGTTCTTATTCGGGTTAGGCCAAGGACTCTCTGTATGTTATATTTCTAGGCAACATACTTTCTACCATCAAGGAAGAGTTGTCTCCAAATGGTGTCTTTCTCCATGGGTGTGTCTCTTGATCATGTATCTATTCCTAATGGGATATGACTCTTGATATATCTTTTTCCAATAAGTATACCCTTTCACATAGGATATGTCTTTTCATAATACGACAAATTTGCACAATTAGACACCTAATAATTAGATAATTTATTTATCACTCATAACTTTAATTAATTAATAGAAAATGATATGTAGGCCACATATGTAATTTCTTACAGTATTTGTTCTTTTTGTTATTCCGATGTACCAAAAAAAAAAAAAGCTCCTTAATTGCAAACTACGTATACATCATCATTAACGACAGTATTTAACAACTTATTTAATTAAACAGTTTGAACTTCTTTTTAAATTTATAATTAAAATGTTACACTAAACAGGTTCACAGCTTCTACAAAGTCTTTTAAGTAAATAATTAATTAAAAAAAACTTTAATAACAAAATCCAACCGCTAAATGATACTAAAACGGATCGTATGTAAAGTAAGTCGATCGATTTCTCTTTTATTTTTGAAAGCAATGTGTGTATAGGTGATGCCTTATTTTTTACATCAAGCTTACCTAGATGTAGCAATGAAAACTTATTGGGAACGTTTAATTTTTGAAATATTATTAGAAATATTAAAAAAGATGAAATTAATTATGAGAATAAAGTAGACATGTGTATTCCGAAATAATCGATCGACAATATAATATGGGATTAGTTGTACTACGTTTGATTGCATGAAGAGTTGAGCATCGACCACAAGATGAGCATGCATGAAAATAATATCAAAAGTAAAGATTAACTAATACAACCCCCAATGTAAATAGCCTCCATCTCATTTGTATACACCCTCCTCTTTAGTACTACGCGACAAATGTGGAACGAACTAACCTTGAGGATTAGGAGCTGAACAAGAAGAAGATCTCGTTGTCACGGAGGACTCCCCACAATCCGTTCGCCACTTCGTCATTGAAGATGCCTTGGGTACCAGGCACTATAGGGACTAGCCTTTTTTCTCATTTTTATGTCTGCTATGTATGCAAATGTTCTAAGACTCTCATCTTTCTAGTTTTATAAATTTCCGTTGCACCAAAAAAAAAAAAACTAATCTTGAGGAACATGTGAAATCACACATCCTTTCCGTTACCATGGAAATAATATAATTCGTTGTGGGTCTAGAGTCTCTAGAGCCATCACAGGGGAGGTTTTTCCGCCGGTCGCCCTCCAAACACTTTTTTTCCTCAGGAAAAAAAGGACCCTAGACGTACCCAAACGAGATCTTACTTGAATTCAAGTTGTATTACATAGCTTGTTTATGGGTTATTAATTTTCCGGGACGGGTAAAGTGTATGGAGTCCACACTTTTCCAAGAGCCACGAACCACTCTTTTCAGATGCGCCCTGAACCAAGAATAATGGGGGCTACATGCTCACAGCTCACCGTTAGGTTATAGCTTTCATTTTTATATTTTTCTTGACAATATTTGAGACTTCGTAACAATTAATTTACGTATGATATGAGTGCGTATTTACAAAAACTAAAAATAAAAATTGAAAGAGCAGAGTTCAAGTTGTAGGGCATCAAAATTCGTGCCTATTTACAATTCTACTGTTGAATCGATCGCGAAAATAAGTTTAATAATTTCTATTTTATATTTATATAACATATTTAATTGATCATACGACAACCGTACATCGAGTAAAAGTTAAGAATTAAACCTCACGTCTAGAAAGATACATCCTTTGTTTTTTAATCAATAATAGGTCAGCACTCGTGTACTAAGACATCATGCGCTAAATTTTTTTTTGGTTTTTTCAAATCAAAAGCATCAATTTTGTTGTTCACGAATGATCATGAGTTTTCATAATTATCTATTACTACAAATTAGGGGTGTCCAGCGGATCATCCGATCCGCTCAGAGCGGATTATGGTTTTTAAGATCCGGAATCCATCCGTAGATGCCATACGGATGGATCAGGCAGATTTGACAGATTAAAGAAGGATTATTGCGCGGATTGAGCGGATCGAATGGATCTGATCCGATCCGGTCAAAACAGATTTGGGTTTTTAGGATCGGCAACCCATCCGTACATACCTCGGATGGATCAACGGATGGATCGGATGATCCGCTGGACAGTCCTACTACAAATTTACAAAAGCTTCAGCAAATAACCACATATAGGTTCGCATCTCAAAAAGGATATGGGTATCCGACCTATATCATTCAAAGGTACACCGATTTGTTTGTGTACTGTGAGACTCATTTTGGGGTCTCACATAAATTATCGGACCCGTTCAATTTATTTTAAATATATTTTAAAAGTCCTTACAAAAACTCAGCCCATTCGAGTATCGAGAAAGGTTTTATCAATTGTCTGCATATTTCGTCTTGATGGCCCCATATGTTTTATACATGACATAAGATTTTGCGAGTTTAATAAAATTCTCCATATCTTTAGGCCCGAGATATTTTCTATTGGTCAAATAGAGAAGTTATTTCCTAAATTGATTTTACTTTGATGGGAAGTAAATACAATGATTTATAAGGAAATTGGTCCTCTCTGTGCTTATAAAAGAGCATCTAGGGTTTTATCAAAATTATGAGACTAAATTGCTAGTAAAAAAAGTGAGATAGAGAAACCCGTAGTCCACCTTGGGTTTAATACTCTAGGTAAAATTATGGTTGTTTGACTAATGAGATGGGTATCGGATCACTCAAGTTTCACATTAACGAATCCGGGTACGATGTCCTTGATTATTTAATTTTTACTTAATGTTTATGTTGTGATTATCATGATAGTTCTAGATTCTGGCATAATTATAGGTTGTGAATTATACACCATTAAGCTAATTTACATTTTGTCACTGAATTCTTCGGTACAAAAAATGTTTGAATTGATTAAGGCCTTAACTTTATCTGAATGAGCTGATTTTTTACGAGGCCTCATAAAATTAATAATGTTTCACCATATTGAACAACTTCGATCATTAGTCTAGGACCACTAAACGGTTCCCACACACAATGTTGTATTGTAATGGTGTACCCATTGCGGGGATCTTCTCATGTAACACATGACACAGGTTCTATCTATTATTAGGTCTAAAGTCACAAGTGGTGCATGACTTAAGAAACATTGACATTTCTCGAGATTAGGAGTTAAATGCTCCGTGAAATTGGAATATTCCTTGATTTTCAATGATAAGAGCATCCCAATGGGATAATCAAAACATCTAAATAACCAAAGTTAATAACATTTGTCCAAAAATTGGCTTACATTGGCATAATAAAAAATAACAACATTTTAGCCAATAACCAAATTTTGGCATTTGGATAATCAAAAGTAACAACATTTTCTCAATAGCCAAATTTTGGGGACAACACCCTATTTATAAGTCTTTTTTGGTAGAATGAATTCAAAAGTAACAACATTCTCCCGCCATTTTTCAAATACTTACTTCAAAACACAATTTTTTTGCACTTTCTCTAAAAAATTTGAAATTATCAATAAAATAAAAAAATTTGAAAATATGTTCGAGATTGGTCTCATTTGAAAGGTATTGTGAATATCTTTTAAATGGTACTAATATTATAAAACGTGTATCTACAAATTTAAAGTTGTGCCCATTTTATGAATAAAAATAGAGTGAGTAGTACTTTTTTTTATTATGGACACAAAATACCATTGTGACACTCCACATTGTTAACTTTATAAATATCTTGTATGGATAATCAAAGTCTGATGTGACAACTTTTGATTATCCAATTTTGATTATACCACTGGTGATGCTCTTAACAAGCTGTCATACTACATGGGATTGACAAACTTTATGTATCCAAGTAATAAGTCGCATAAAGATCCAAACACCGTGACGATAAAAAGGAAAACAATGCATATGTATATGTACATATCAAGATACAGTATATTATCAAAAACATATCTCGAGATTCGTATTTATGATCTTCTAATGGAACTGGATCCGCTGCCTCCTTTCCCGGCCTCCCTCCTCTGCCCTACATTTTCAGCTGTCGATCTCGGCAACCTACGGTCTGGATTTCACTTGGCAATGGACGGCGCAGATCAAGAGTGCCGGCATGAATCTGGACTATTGGTTACCGAGATCGACGGCTGAGAAATGGGGGCAGGGGATCTTCAAACTCTTCTAATACAAGAGTGATACTCTTTCTCTACATGGACTGCATAAGTCAGTAGTGTTAGTTGCAGACAGTAGGAGTGCCCAACGGGTCAACCGATCTGTCCAAACTGACTCGTCCACGAACCGACCCGAGGTATGTTATGAAAAAATGCAGATCTTAATATGGCGGATTTGGTTGGGTTCGTTCCGTCCAATCCACCAATAACCCACCTCCACTCCCCTGATCCCCCCAATTCGCAACCGAACCGACCCAACCATACCTCAGACACTCACGAGCGGATGCGGATGGAGAAAACGACAATCCGCGACAAGTAGATCAGTTTGGAACCGACTCAACCCACCTAAAACTGATCCGTGGACAAGCGTGGTCGACAGTTATAAGCTTTGTCATATAGGAGTTGTTAATAGTTATAGGCTTTGTCTTCCAATAGGCTAGGAGTTGGCGGGTTTGACCATGGAAGAATATAACTCTTATAACTAAATACATGTACTCTTATAAGATTTATATGTATAAAATAGGAGTATAGTATAATATATGTATATAAGGTTCATATGTATATTCACTAGCATTAATCCTAATGTATTCCTACTTGTACTTAGTGCATCGAAAATGGGGATTAATAAAGAATTTTTTGCAATAAACATTGTATCGGACTCCACAGTTGTAATTCTAACGTCAACGGCTAATAAAAACACATCAGAAAGTAGTTGTTCGATCCAAGGTAAATCGCAACTGGAAACTTTTTTTTTTTAATAATTCAGGTATCAATGCAAGCTTACGCTTATCTTGTCTAATTTTTGCTGGCCCAATTCCAGCCCTTGTAGGGAGGGAAGCCGCAACTAGAAACTTAAACATACTTTTGCAACCCCTAAGTACATCTTACTTTGGCTCTTCCTATGTACCTTCCACATTTGTCTATCAACTTTATTAAAAATAGATTTTTGATCAATGATTTCTTAATTTTTTATGGGTCTGGTCAGAAGTTACCATATTTGTTGTACATCAACAAACAACAAATAGCTCTTCCAAAAACAAACAAACAACAAATACTCCCTCCGTCCATTTTTAAGTGTGTTACCTGGGAATTCCAACTATTTTTCTCTCACATCAACTTTTACAACTTTTACATCTACTTTCCATTACTTACCATTATCATAATACCCATTAACTTTTTAAAAATGACACTACTTTTAAGGGCAAAATAGGAAATGTACCCACTAACTTTTCAAAACACACAATTATTAAGTGACAGCCCAAAATGAAAATGTACACACTATAAAAGGGACGGAGGGAGTAATTGAGAGTTTGTGCTCCCTAACAAGTTATTTAAAGAGATCCGTTTAAAAAAAATAAAAAATAAAAGTTATTTGAAAACAAAGGTATTCCCAGAGGATAAACATAAACATGGGGTACAACGGTAATCTAATATTTGAGGGGAAAATAAGAACAAGACGCAGAAAGAGAAGCTCCTCCGGGCTCATTTTTTAGTTCTTGCTCTATTTCCAAATTTTGAGAATGTGTTTTGCCTGAATGTGTTCTGATATTATCAGCCAAACAACCAAAACGTAAAAAGGAGAAGTTGAAAATGTGAAAACTTGTCGGCCAAACAGGCTCTTAAGGATATTGATCAGGGTTTGCATAGAGCTATTTTATGTAAAGGTGATACTCATATTTTCTTATCCTAGTGCTAAGTTGAATTGCATTCATGTGTGACTCCTAGAAAAAGAGGGTTGAGGTTCAAGAACCTGCAAGAATGGAATAAAGCCTCTATGCTTAGACATGGTTTATACGCAAGAAATTAGACACCCTGTTTACACTAAATCAATTACACGCACAGAATATAGGAATCAGAATAGTAAAGAACAAGACAACAAGATTTTACATGGCTCCCAAAAACCGGGTACCTCCACGGGAGCGAGAGTGAGTCTGTTATTTGATTAAGTCTGCTAGGATTTTACAATGGAGAGTATTTATAACGCCTACTCTATTCCAACCCTAAAAAACACCACACCATACCGCGGGGGCCTTTGCCCCCCGCACCTCCCAAATTTAGGGCCTATGGCCCAGCCCAAACAATTGAATCTACGATTCGTTTTCCGCACTCCGCTCCGCTTCGCATCTGGCCTTTAATAGAACTTCTCGGTACCTCTACATATGAGCCATAAATTCCAACACACCCTTTGGTGAAATAGATTGATAATTATTTAAAAAACATCGATCACTTTTTTTGTCGCGCATGTTTCTCCCCCCTAGACAGCTTTTGACATTAAGAAAGATTTTTAAACTCAATAATGTGAGCATGGCTGGATAAGGAATGTCATAGGTAATGAAAAGTCAACTTTTCCCAAGCTAGATGTATACTTATATTGTTGCATGATTGCATCCTTGTGGACTTTTTAATCCAGGTTTGTGGTGATTGGGTTGCATTTAAAAACAGGTACATCCTTGTCATCCAAAGTCAGCGCTATAATCTTTAATGTAGAAAAGAATTGGCCCATAATTAAGAAAGAGTGATTCTGTTCGAACCCAGAAAATTTCTCTAATCAGTTAAGAAATTTGATCGATTCTTAAAATATCATCGTCTTCCACCAAATGTTAAACAACGACAAACCCTAAACCTAATTCCTCTACACTCAACCTCCACTACCACCGCCGCCGCCACCACCACACCCGCTGCTCCAGCTCTCTCCACTGCTCCACCACCATACTCAATTCATAGGCAATTTAGTGGGTCTCCTGTAAGGGATGTGTTTTAATACATCTAGGTCTGTCGTATTGGAAACCAGAACACAGTCCTGGATTCCGTTTACTGGCAAATTAAAGTTTGTTTTCGTCTCATTCAAAGATCAACTCAATTATTCATGGAAGCTTGTACAATCAATCGAAGAAAAGAAAAGATGTTGTAATTACTGATGTGCAATCCCTGTCGAGGTGGTCACCGTGAATGATTTCCAAGCAATAAGTAATTCCTCCTAAACATCATTTTACCGTATAATGATAAGAGAAATCGTTTACATCATGTATGAATTACAAAGTACACTCCTTTTCTACATTTGCACACATTTTCTAAATCGATGTTCATGTGAACAATGAACATACTAAGTCTACAAAATCAACACCACCCTTCACACGTAAAGAAAACACAATTAATCTAATGCCAATCTTCTTATGGGGATATGAATTGTATACCTGAAGTATCTGGTTCTGATCATGAAGCATAATGTTTCCAATTTCAAACACAACAGTAGAGCACCCCCCAAAGAGGGGGACAGCAAGCGAGATAAAGAAAGCAGCTGTGGCAGAACAGTGGCTCGGAATCAGTTGCTGTAAGAATTTCTGATCATTGAGAGTTAATCAAGTTTCATTCGGGCTTCAGGATCTTGATCCGCATCGGCTTTTGAACCAAAGTCAGGCTCATGTTTAATGTTTGAATCTTCTTGCTGGATCACTTGAAGCTGCAGGCAGATGCATAAGCAATCCTGGACACAGCAAGTACGGAACTGGAACGTTACGATCATCTAGAAAGTAGAAACAGAGGACAGTGCAAAGACATTGGATGATAATATAAAAAAGCATCGCAACTTTTGAGATGTTGAAAATCTTTATGCATGCCCTTTAAGAGGGAACACCAACAATTGGGCTGGTGACTTGCTAGAAACCAGGAGACATGGAGCCAACAAAATTTTGTTCAATTAAAACAATCCTTTCAGCTCTTACTAAAACACTCTCATAAGTTCTCTGTCCACAAAATTGCACAAAGGATGCCAATCGAAAACTTCAATGTGAACAGCAACCAAATTATGTAGTGGCTTGTATACTGACTAGGTATTAGGCAATGTGCTCGCACGAGGTTAATGGTTGTAGTGTTTGCCCGTAGGTAAAAATTAAAGATGTGCATGCTATGTAATTTTTTACTTAATTCAATGGGTTTAGAAATGATATATTTTTTTGGTTTGTTTTAGGTTTTTTTTTACAACTCAGATAAATTGTTCATTTATTGATTTAATATAATGTAATCCAAAATGTTAAAATTATTTGTAAATGATTAAAAGAATTTGGTTTTTCGACAAAACATTTTATAAGAGATATAAAAGCAACATATATAAAGTAGTGGGGACCCAAGCGAAACTTATAAAACAAAAAGGGAAATTTCGCAATTGTGCAACAAAACAATCAAAAGACCAAAACAGCCACAGGGAAATCCAGTAATTACCAAAATCAGAGAAGGCAAGCCATAAATTGAAGAGGTAAAATCGTCCAAATTGAGCCAAATGTGGTAAGCCATGGAATTGGGTCAAGGCTCTATTATAGCCTTTGGTATGGATATGTATGTCTTGCATTTCCATAATTAAATTGATATTTTCCTAGACACGTTGACAAGCATTATTTTGGAAATTCAAATCCTCTACTCATTAGGAAATTCAACAACATAAAAACCAATCTTTAAGTAAACATAGTACAAGCTATCAATTGGCATCGCCGGCATCGTGTCGTGTTTTGTTCGAGTCATGTCATTTCAAGTTAACGGGCCGACAAGGAAAATTAAGCAGTGTATGCCTGAGTCCTTGAGATAGAAATTGGATGAAGCTAATACTTAGATACATACCCATTAATTTACCAATCTTGTTTGAGCCGTTTTATTTGGTCCACATAAAAAAAATGAAAAATGAATTCCCCAAATTAAAAGGTTTTATTAATAGAGCATCACCAAAATACTTGCAAAAATTACAAGATAAAAAAAGCAGTTAAAAAGAGGAGCACCTTCGTAGCTGATAGAACCACGAGGGTTAGATTATAAAAAAATTTGTGGGAATTCACAGAACCAAATGTAGAACTGAGAGCAATAATGAAACTAAAAAGCAGCCCATACCTCACATTGTTGAGGATTTTCTTCCAGAGGACAACTTGATACAGCGAAATCAGGAAACAGCGATTCTTTCGTTATGGCTATAGGAAAGGGGGAACACTATACACCAAACTATCACCCCTGAACCGCCAGTGCCTGCAAGTGTTCAATAAATACTTGCAAGCTTATGTCGTCAGTGAGTATTATCTCTGAACCATTCGTATATGTTGAATTTTGTGTAACCGATGGATTCAATTTGGCTAAAAGAAACCTAGCCTGGCTACTGTGCTGGTCGCATTTTACAAGCTTGGGCACTGGGACCCGTTCAGACCCCAGTTGCTCTGCATCAACCTCTGGGGCTTCCAACAGCTTTCTGAAACTCTCATGGTTTGGATCCTTGTCATACCCAAGTTTTCTCCACTGAGCAATCTTAGAACCATAGTGAATAACCACATAGAAGTATGAATCGAATAGCAGAATTACATCAGGGGAGATTGAACAAACATCTAAGAGGACAGGAATAGGGGGCCCATCAAAAGAGTATTGGAAAAGAGTGGGTTGAATCATAATAAGAGAACCCACCACCCCCTCTCTGTTTAGCATCAATCGGAAAAAGGCAGTTTCATCAGGACTGCTGTTGAAAACATCAATAAACTGGGACCTCCTCAAATAGTACATAAATTGTGGGTACATGGAGAAGTTTGATGATAAGCGGAATGAAGATGGATCTTCCTGCACATAATCTCCAAACCTAGAAGTAAAACGTATAAGCATGTTATCCAGCCACCTAATAACCTCATGTGCAAAATCCGTCTCTGCTTTGTGGATGGCAAGTCTAGCCATGACTGCAGCCGCAACTTCTTGATCGAACCCAGGTGCGATTTCTGGTGATTGAGTCCCCATCCATCTTCTAGCAGCTGTTGTCACCCTTTTTCGGATTCCCATGTTTACACTTCGGTAGCGTGTTATAAACTGTATCAAGAATGCAGAACCGGGCTGTATTTTCTGTTCATCGCCTACTTGGAAGACGAAAGCAATGCACGTTTTATTAGTGAGTGTACCCAACTTCCATATATTGGTGCCGCCCTCACCAATTTCCTTACCGCTCACTGAACTGTTCTTTTTCCTAAGGGAAACACAGGGACCAAGGGCTCCAGAAATCTTCACATCTTTTGTGGTCACTATTTCAATAGTCGCATCAAAACACATCTTCAAGTTCCCATCTTCGTCGCGATTAAATAAATGACGCAAGCATTTCTTGAATTGGTCCGACTCGAATGACTCCCCTAACATCATGAAACCACCAGAGTTCTCAACAGAGGCCCTTAGCTCAGCTACTCCAACTTGATCCAGAGAACAAGCAAACAAATCAAGAACAATAGATGCATCCATTAACCGCTCTGATAATCGCTTATAGAACTCGCTAGACTTTTTGTAGTTAGCCGCATGACCACTAATCAGGTCTCTGTGAGTTCGAATGGCATTACCCAGATCCGACTCTACAATCATCCCAGGGCCCACAGTTGCAGGCCCGGATGTGAAGACCAAGATCCGGGAACCTGTGCTAATTGAGCATCCTTCTAGAAGTCCAACAGAAGCTGAAATTGCAGCTCCTGTGGACCGTTGAGGACGACGGCCAGGCGGGACAGGTGGTGAAGAATGGAGATCTTCAATTACTGTGGTCAGATTGAACTCACACTCAGATACTGGTAACAGAAAGCCTTGCTTTTGATTAGCCAGTGCCTTTCCAAGTTGCACTTGTTTTATATGATGAATCCCCATCAATTTTTGGGTCTGACGATAAAGAACAACTCAGTAAAAGTAAACAAAGGCCACGTATATCACACGATAGGAATACCGAAAAGAAGAATTTCCGATGAACTGTGTAAGGAACCAAGTTAAATTTTGCAAGGAAACTATATATGTCTCAAAGACACAACTCTTTATCTACAGCTTGTCCTACAAAAATTTATTCTCAATATGCAAAGCCTATAAATAAAATGAATCTGAAGAATTTGCGAGCCTTGACAAATTGAGCACACAAGATCCATACGAACAGACAAGCAAATGAACTCACAGAGAGTGCAAATGCAGGTAAGCAAATAATCTCACAGAGTGCAAATACAGGTAAGGAAGCACAAAGAGAACTCGCACAATTAAAAGTTCTAAGGATGGCATTCAATCAACGGAAGTTCCATAGTCGATTTGCTATCCACGTATGGTATACAATGTTGGGCTGTAAGAAATTAACATGTTAAAACCCAGGTCCATAGAAAATGGGTAAACTTATTTGGATGAGCAGTCCCAACAAAAAGAGTGAGAATAGTAAACAAAAGCCTTTCTCATTGAGATGGTATTGTCATGCCCAACATGATTACTTGACACACCTATAAGAAGGGAAACTGATCCACTTTGAGGAAGCTACTAATAGAAGAACAGAACTGAGAACACTGGTTATGGCAAGTCAGTGACAAAAAAGGCATGATTTCCGTAAATTACACAGGACATGGCTATAAGTAGAGCTAACCAGCGGAAAGGAACCCATGAAACTGGTCCAAGTAAATTGGGCAAATGATCTTTCAAGTAAGTTGGAACAACTAACCAAGCGGTATGTTTTGAGTTGTGAATTCAGTAACACTCGCAACTTCTCCAACTTAAACCCGTCTATATTAGCAACATTTACCATTCTTGGTTAAAATATCACTTATGCAGCAAAGTAAAGTGATGAACTTCAAGACGTTAGTTCACTAATTACCTGATCAGACGAGAGCTCACGTTCACCATGTAGCACCAAAGCCCTCAAACACTCCGAAAACCCCAAATCATAAACCCTAACCATCCCATCAAACGTCACCAACCCCACCAAAGCATTCTCTGGCAACCGCGAAACAACAAACAACAGCTCATTCTTAACCGCCCGTAGCTCCTCCTCCGTCGAACACACATCCACCACAAACACAAACGCTGGCCCCACCCCACCCCATGTCGAATCCAACCCCGCCAACGAACCACTAGAAGACCTCGAAAATGGCGAATCCAACGAGGACAACCCATTACCCCATTTCCTACTCAAACTCAAATCCCGACTAGGGTTAGGGTTAGGGTTTTGACCCCAACTTCCACTCAAATTCGGATTCGAACTAGGGTTAGGGTTTTTACCCCAACTTCCACTCAAATTCAAATTGGAACTAGGGTTAGGGTTTACTAATTGGTACTCAACTGTGCTGTAGGTGGGAAAAAGCTCGGCGGGTAGGTTGTGCTCGCCGATACCGGCGTAAGAACGAGGGAAGGAGTTCTTGCGGTAACAGAAGGGGCAAACCCAGATGCGAGACTGGTAATCGACGCGTGCGTAAGGGTTCAAAACGGCGCCGCAGTGCGGGGTGACGCAGGTGAGAGGGTCGTAAGGGAGGAGTGGGAGGTCGGTGAGTTGCATTAATGGAGTGCACATGATTGAGAGAGGGACGACTAGGGCTGAGGCCTCGGATTTCGATACTGGCCAGGAGTTCCATGACCAGCGTAGCCCTTCGATCGCTTCCAGTTCAACGAAGTCCATTTTTGCAGGACTGCTGAGATCAGTGGAGAAATTGGAGTGATGAGATCATTTTCAACTTTCTCCGGTCAGCTCACGCGCACTTCGAGTAATTCTGATATCGAATCTCACCGTTCGCTAGTGGGATTCAATTCAAAGACGGAGTCAAGTACAGTATGAACTGCCCCAAACGAATTGATAACACCGGAGAAGTTCCGAACCGAAGACGTATATATGGATATGTGTATATGTATGATTGTGTGTATAGAGGAGGGATTGGGGAAGATTTGGAGGGGTTTGGGGGGTTTGGAAAATGCTTGATTTGGATTGGAATAATTCAGGTAGAGTGAGGCAAGTGAGGGAGGAAGGAGACGACGATGAGGAAGGTATAAAGTGGGAATTTTATTATTCTCAAGCCTCAAGGGACATCTCATGTGATTATAGACACAGGGTGAGTTTCCCACTTGATAAGGGGAAAAAAATTTGATACAAAAATTTGAGATTTTATCAGATTTTTTTTCCCACTTGATAAAATCAACTCTTGATTTTATCAAAACTCGATAAAATCTGATTTTATCAAGTGGGACTCACCCACAAACAAAGAGAACCCATTCACAATTTTTGTTTTTTCAGTTTTAGCATAGCATCTAATGGTTAGCTCATGCGGTGAAGTTCTTAGATTTCATACTATATTTTGGGATTGAGTCACATTCCTCTCTCCCCATGTACAATAAATTAGTTATGACGAATGATAAAAAATAAAAAAGTTTCAGCATATATTTTTAATTTTGTTAATTAATAAATCTACTCCCTCCATCTCAAATTGCTTTTCCTTTTTGGATTTCCGTGCATTTTGCATACAAAATCTAATGCATTGGCATTTATTTTTTTTAAATTTTTTTATACCAATTCAAAGATCTCATTGACTAGAGAAAATTGGTGTAATTTTTTTAAAAAATAATTCTCATGAACGAATCATTTTTTTATGTGTAAAATGCATATTTCTTCAAAAGGGGCAAGGAATATAGGACGGAGGGAGTACTAACAAACCGAGTGGTGCGATAAAAGTCCAAATCAAAACTTTCTATGGTTTTTTTTTATTTAATTTTTTTTATTCACAACTTTATATGGTTTATGGTACACCAAAAATCATACTCGTCGGGTACATTTGATTGCCGGGCTCTTTTTAAGAATGATTAGATAAGATGAAATTAATAATAGAAATAGAGAGGACTAATAGGGTCTACGAGATTGTAGATGAGATTATATGAATGGGATTAGTTATATTGTGTTTGGTTTAGAATGAGAAAGGTGGGATAAAAATGATGGAGATTATTTTCAAACCATTGGATGAGGAAAAAAACAATTCGGAGGAGGTAGACTTAGTAATACCACCCTTTCCCCTAGTACTCGTTAATTCTCCAAATGGGGTACTAAATGAATAAATAGTTCTCTCATTGAATCCGGTCTTAATCATATGTGCACAAAATTATGGAAAAATCAAGAACATGTGGGCTCACTCTTAATCCCTCTTCTAGTCCCTCATCTCTTATCCGGGCATCAAACATGCCCGTCAAGTATGGGTTCGGATTTACTTATAGTAGTAAACACTTAATCTTAGCTAAATTGATCGGGCTGAGTTTGTCAAATGATTTTAGCAACTCTTTTACTAAAATCAGCCATGATTTTATCAAATGGGGCACTGTCATTTTGCGGGAAAAAAAATTCCTGTTTATCATAATATCACTCAAATACATAATCATAAATACCTTTTTATGAGTATTTCACCTTTTGTCTGGTTGCCTTCGTTTTCACCTTTTGTTTATTGCCTTCGATTAGTCACTTAGCGATCCAAGCATCTCGTCTCCAAAGTGATTCACCGTTGCAACTCTTTTCTCTCTCTGTGTTTTACTTTTGTAGGCACTCAAAACCATTTGATAAAATCATTTAACAAATTAGGCCCGACGACTAAAAATGGATTCTGAAGCTCGGGTTAGTACATTCTGACTTTATATCAAACCGTTCCAACCCAAAACAAATATGCATGTCGCCCAGGCCCAATTTGTATGCCTGGCTGGGCCTGAATATCGTGTCTAGATTAAGGCTTGGGCTGACTAGAGTTTCTAATAAATAACAACATCCCAATACATTTTTTTTTTTTTTTGAACTGACATCCCAATACATTTGATAGGACCTCAATGTCATGTGATGTGACTCATGAAATTTGCTCTTCCAAAACAAAAAAAAATAATAAATAAATAATTTGTCATATTATTTGGAACACTGAATTATTTCTCCAATATTGCCAAGAGCAATATATACCAAATAATTACATACCAGATGCGCACACAAGAAAAAATAAAATGCCTACCATGAACCACTAATATGCGAACCACGAAATTCCTAGGTAGGCCATTAAATATGTTGGAGGATCAGAGGAAATTTTTCTTGTCTATGTGTCTCAGTATTTTGCTGGTGTGGTCATACGCATATAGTAGTTCCTTGGTTGGTTCCTAGCTAGCCTTCCATTGGGTTTTTGAGCGGTATGTATTTTGTTGCTGGGATGGTCACCCTAGTTGGGATTCTCTTCCTTCCTTCGTAGTGATATCTTTTGCTACTTTTTCTCGTTAATTTTTGTGATTATCATTGAAGGATTAATAAAATATCTTTTTTGGCTATTAAATAAAACCCCCTTAAGTAACTAAATGAAGGAATGCGTGACACATACACCAAAAAATGCGCGACATTTCCATGGAGCCATTGTTAATTAGGAAGAAATTTTTTTCTTCATATTAAGCCTTTGCCAAATCACATGTGCATATTTTCTTTTCTTTTATGGTATTTACACTTTCCTCCTATCATTATATTGAAGGGCAGGCTTCTAAAGAGATCAATTGTTGCCTCCCCATGCCAGATCTCTGCTTGTTATTCTATTTATTTGACAAACCCGGATAAGGAAATATAACTCATATATTTATGCCATCTTTCTTTATCCGGGTTTGGCAAACCCAACCTATCAAATAAGAATAACTATTTCCACCGGACAAAGAACATGCCATCTGTCCGATTCTAGAATACTTGAACATGGATGAACAATACATTTTAATTGACCTAAACCAAATGTTAGGTACAAACAGTAAAAATAACCATGGAAAGTGATTTGTCATTCTTGAAATGGAAAGTTCAAATACCATTGACCTAAATTAAATTGTAACACTGGTCACAAACAAATTATTTAGAAACTAAAAATAAACCCAAAAGGAAACATATGCATATGCTCCTAACCATCATGCTACATTAATATATATAGACTCCAACCCCTTCTATGACTATTCAATAAATTAGAGAAATAGGATTCTCTTCCTCAATTGGAACAGTTCAGCCCTTTGTGGTCCTTCCTATGTCTACAATCATTCACCTTTTAGAATTCATATATCAAGAATATCAGTCATGCTAAAAATTACGGTGACTTAAAATTATTTAAACATCTGCAGGAAAGATGAGTTTTGTTCTTTATAAATTTGTCTCAAAATCATAGTGACTAATGTACAATCAACATGGTTTTTCACATAACGGGTGATCTAAAAGGAGCTCTGAAAGATGATTTATGCTCGCTGAACTGGGCACAAGTACCCACGAAAGGGATTAAGAGGACCGTAGGAGATTGGATTCCTAAAAAAAAAGAAAATGAATCAACACCAAGCAAGGACCAAAGGGAAAAAATAACAAAAATTGGCAAGGTAGCAACGTAAGAGCAAATTACACTCGCGAACATCTCCGAATACTCAATTGATGATTTCAAAGGAAATTTGAATGCAATCCGAAAAATCAGAATTTGATTGCCCAATTGTTGGCTGCTTATTTTTCTTTTATATGTATTTTCTTTTCTCATTTCCTCTCTCTGAGAATTGGGGATCCAACTCATTGGGATTCTCTCTTCTCTTTTTACTCATTCCCTCCTTCCTCGATATATGTACCCTTTCGAGCTTTATAAAATTTCTTCTTTTCCTGAGCAAAAAAAAAAAAAACATAGTCTTTAATACTGCTACACAATCACTAGGTCAATTGCCTTACTTATTGGATTTCTCAATTAAAAGCCTACATCAGATATCAATAATTGGATATAGGTATAGCACATCTGTAAGTAAATTTATTAAAATGGCCATGAATATAAAATCCTGGACATGACAAAATATACAAATATTATTTAGAAGTAATATATATTAAGTGATGGCCAGTGAATGCCCATCAACAAGCACATGGCCTTGTTCCCTCACTTGGGTTCATGATTTTATTAGCTTTCTTGGCCAAACACAATGATAATATACAATGAATTCAAGAATAAACAAATGATTACAAAAGATATGAAGAATCTGGTGGAGGAAATTAAAAAATAATAAGTAGCATTAAAATTGAAAGGAATAAAAAAGCACACAACAACTGTGACAGCCAAAGACAACAACAAAAACAGATTAAAAATAAATAAAAACAAGTTCAGCAATAAACAAGCCAGACAACAGTTAATGTTTATTGCTTCTTGTGGATCACAATTGTCCAGGTCTTTAAAATATCTATATACTGTATCAAAATAAAGTTACAGACTCATCCAAACAACACCCATCTTGTGCAACTGTGTCTCATATTCAGCACCTGCTCTTACATTTCTCCATGGCTCTTGGTGCTGAAAGGTTACAGAAATTGTGTTACATGTAACAATAGAATTACGATTCAATATCGATGTACAATATAATGGAATTACGCGTAACTGAGTAGTATCGATTTCCAATTTTGAGATTTTGGAACGGGAAAGCAAAATTGTTGAGATGAATTAGATCACACGGAGTAAAACTTTTATGAGTGAATTAAATCTATAAAAAATTTAAAATCACGAAACTAAATTATTATAAAAAAAAAGTTGGTTCAAATTCAGATGCACCTTTGAAGCTAGAATTTTATAGATTTGCAAACTGAAAAATATCAATGAATTATAGCAGAAAAATATGGTCCTTAGAATATTGTATATGCGAGAACGTACCAAGTCCAATTGCTTCTGATCCTTTCATTATGCGAAGTCGCTTGCATGAATCAACAAACATCCTGTATGAAAATTAATAAATTAAACACCGGTCAATAATTTCCTGTTTTCGTGCTTTGGGTTTTAGGGTTAATTTTTTTTTCACCATTCAAACGCTTAATAAGAAACCAATATTGGTCAATTTCTCAAATTAAGCACCTGTACAAGAGAAAATTTAGTTCTCGGATAGTTTATCCGGAATCTAACATTCATATAGCTTGTGATGCATAGAAATAATTGGTATTTAATTTCTATTAACTGATTATGTTCTATTTTCCGGTTATCGGTACTTAATTTCTTGGCAAATGCAAGTAGGAAATAATTTTTGCTTCTACATCTGTTATTTTTTTTTCTCTCATCTAATCTCTGAATTAACATGACCATAAAAGTATTTTGGTAATATTTCTCGACAAAATGCTTAAGACGCGGTGTTCAAAACAAATCTGGACGAATTGTGTATGCGATCACTTATTCGATGCTTGTAATCTCACGTGCATCAAACGATTCCGTATACTTCTGTCTCCCTTAGACCAACAAAACAACTCTAAAAATGTAGAATTCAAAGATTATTACAAATATATAACACTCCTATTTTTGTGGCTTTTAAGGAAATTGATGAGAGAGAGAGAGAGAGAGAGAGAGAGAGAGAGAGAAATTAACTTACTCCCAAGGGACATCCCCCACGAGCATCCAGTCTCCATCTTTATCTTCATAGCTTGGCACATACTCGGAGCTGTTTAACAGATCCATCAACTTGCTCTCGCTCATAAAATCTATCATTCCTTGGGTCCCATAGTTGCCTACATTATTTCCGAAAAAAAAATAAATAAATAGTTAATAACAACATTTTCACAATTGGACTAATTAGTAACATTTTAGGGGGTTTTTTACAGTCTTTTTTTGTTGTGGTTTTAATACTTTTCCGATTCATCTCCTCGAGAAAAAAAATGGAAAATAAAAACTTGACCCAAATTTTGTACTAATGATTAAGAGAAAACAATCAAAAAATCGTGTCAGAGATTATGTACCCATAGTAAAGGAACTGAACATTTTGGCCAAGGCATCAGAGAGTTCTTGGTAGCTCTTGTACATCTTTAGGTCCACCTTTCGAAGGTATGGTGCTCCATCCATGCAAACCTTCACGAATGCTGCGCCGCCACCGCCGCCGCTAGACTTCTCCGCCGGCACGGGGGCGGTGCTCTTCTGAGACACAGTGTTCTTTCTGGATGACCTCACTGGTGGCCAACCCACCACCTGTGCCCTGAACACCAAACAGTAATTTTATCAAAGAAACTCCATGTACAAATGGTTTTTTATGTATTTTTAAATTAAAGCTTTTATATGAGTTGATAATTGATATTCAAAGCATTGTTTCAAAACAAATAATTATGAATATCGTATTCAAATCTCATTATATGTTCGATAACTAAAATAATTGCACATATTTAATCCAAAGATGTGGATCCAGAGGGATAAATAGTGGCGCTCGCCATTCATTTCAAAGGAATTTGTTAAATTCTTGAAAGCTCTATCTATCATTTAATTTGACTAGCTTATGAACTAGAGCCTCAAAATGACAAAACCAAAGGGTGTTGAGGATGTCACTCATGCATCTCAATGAACTTACGCGCACAACGACTAATCTTATAAGACAAGAGACAATAAGACATCATCTATTTACTTACTTGGCCGGCGGCTTCGCGGGATCCTTGTTGGAAGGAAGGACATTTTTCTCATTGAGTGGATTGCTATTACCCACCTTCTCTTTCAAATCAACCACAGATTCATTAATGGTCTGATCAAGGTAATTGAGTTTGAGATCAACCAGAGTCTCAGAAAACCCTCTCTTTCCATTGACCTTCACCGTAGTCTCACCCTCACCTGATCCTCCCACCCCACCCCCTGGCAAACCAAGGCACAACTCAGTCTCTTTGAAGTTCAGGCCTTCTCTCTCCTCATGGCTGACTAAGTTCGACATTTTCCGGCCAACTTCCGTTCAAAACTCCGGCCGCAGATGGGCTTCTGGATTCTCTTGTTCTTCTTTGTAAGTTGAAAACTAGAGAGAGAGAGAGAGAGAGAGAGAAGGAAAGTAATAATGTAACAGTGGTGTATGGCCACAAGTGGATATATACCGGTGGCTGCATATTTCTGTCCCCTATTAAGAGGTTTTAATGAGTAGCAAGTTGACACGTGGGGTTTATGTTGTAATGTCGATTTAAGTTCTTGCTAATTTTTTTTACTCTTCTTACCCCCAAAAAATTGGTCTATATTTAAGGGTTCCTG
This sequence comes from Gaultheria prostrata, assembly GCA_036023075.1. Classification (NCBI taxonomy): domain Eukaryota; kingdom Viridiplantae; phylum Streptophyta; class Magnoliopsida; order Ericales; family Ericaceae; genus Gaultheria; species Gaultheria prostrata. The sequence continues at coordinate 15,184 of JAXBDA010002058.1, read as the reverse complement.
GAACCATTTACATGCACCTTAATTAATTTTTGCAGAATTAATTTCACGGTCCACTAACAGAAGGCATGTTAAAGTCCGATCAAAGGCTGTTATTCTTGGATCAAGGGTTTGTGAGTAGCAAACTGTTTGTTATAGCTTTTATAAGTTGTACAAAAAGTTAATTACCTTATTTGCTTGAATAAACTACAAAATAGTTCTTTATAAATTAAATGTCTAGATTGCCCTTACAACTTGAGTAAAAAAAACTTATTCACTTTAAGATTATTTTGGCCATTCATATTTTATCAATTTAAAATAATTAATGAGCTTCAAATTAGAGTTTAAAATAATCTAGTTGTTTTTTGGGGTTAAATAAGCTAGAAAAGCTAAATAAGTGATTATTCATAAGTGCTAACAAACGGACCATAGTACGGATGGATCATAAGACCAAAAATCATGACTACTGTAGGCGTGTTATCAAAAAAAAAAATTATCACGCTCTCGATCATATACGAATTTCAAATTTTTATATAAGGGTTTTTTTACCTATTGGAAAGAATGAAAATTTATTCAAAGTCTTTGAGGCTTTGTCATCTTGTGTTCCATGTCAAAATGAAGCGATGAATTAATAATGTCGGGCTAAGGATTTTACTGTTTTGAGAGATAATTAGGTAACACATACCATGTTGTGAATAGTGAATAGTGAAGAGCAAAACCACAAGATAACTTTACGGAAAGAGTAGTGATAATGCCAAAAACTGTTTTTGATTGCCTGAGCACAGGGACGTGAGAACCAACGCTTTACGCATTAAGTATTGACACAATTAAAAACAGTTTTGGCATTATCACTGCCTTTACGAAAAAATAAGAGGGTAGAAAGAACAACGCTATGGTGAGAAAGTAATTGAAGGAACTAAACGGCCTTGTGGTCCTAAAGAACTAAAATCAAGTTCTGCAGACCTAACCAGCAAAAGAAATAAAAATCTGCAGGCCTTGGTGGTTAAGCTTCCTTTTGATTACTCTATTCAGCAATGGCAAAATTAATTGGACCACCATTTCATTATATCTTGCATTTCTGGGTCACATATATATACATATACTATAGTATATGATATTTGAACGCTTTGTCTTCTTTATTCGCCCGGTCTAGCTCGATTGAGTTATCTTTTGCGACTCAGTCTAGCTCGATCAATGCCCCCACATGAACGGAGGCATGTCATATATTCCAACCCGAGCCCGTGTAAGAGTCCGAACCCTGTGTTCACTTTGAGGAACGCCTAACCATTTCACAGTCCTACAGGCTAGATTACATGCAAGTTGACTAGCTAGTTGAGGGCTTTCGGAATTTACATGAGTTTAAATAATTTCAAAAAAAATTATCTCTGTACAATTTATTCTTTGCCCTTTTTGAGATGCAAAATTCTTTCATCACTTCTTCGGTCATTGTTGGAAGGACAGAAGAGGATTTTTTTTTTTTTTTTACCAAGCATTGCTGCTTCTTTTTATTCTTTGCCCTTTTTGAGATGCAAAATAACAAAATTCTTTCATCACTTCTTCGGTCATCGTTCCAAAGGGAAGTTGAGTTTTTTAATTTTTTATGTTTTTCAAAGCATTGCTGTTTTCTTTACTAAAGGACCACTTTATACAGTACTAATTAAGCAAGATCTTCTTCATGTGGACCTAGTTAAAAAACCACACCTATGGTTGACCTTTTGTATGTCTAATTAAGTTTTTAAAATCGTTATGTATAGGGACCACCAAAGACACATCAAGTTTAGAAGTCAGCACAACACAGCACAGCATGACACATTTTTAAGCAACCCGAGCTGTCATTTTGTGAAATGTGGAAGGAGCATAGAACGGTAGTAACGGCACCATGGGATGAAGTATGAATACGACCTCATGGGACCTGTAAGGCATAGACACGCACGATATCACATAAGCATATAGACAAAGTATGACACTGGCACGAGAATAAATGGGCACGAACACGACAAGATACAGTTAATAGGTTGGGCTAGACACAAGTCATACAACGTTGTACACTCTGGACAGAAAGATATTGACTGAGCCGGCATGACACGAACATACGGTCTTTAACATCACCGGCGTCCTTATTTGATTATCAAAATGAAAAATAACAAGAAGAGGAGCAGATGGTGTGTGAAAGCAATTTTTTCCACATGCACCTCAGTCCTCATTGATCTCCCTTTTCTCCACATTTCCCCAAATTGATGAATGGGGGTCGGTAAGATGTTGGAGGGAGCATAAGGATCATATATTCTAGGATATGACACTTTACAAAATTGAATGTACCCTAATTTGATAGTCTATAATTTAAGATGCTTCTGCGAAGTTGCCAATTATTCTTCGTGTGCACATGAACCAATCATACATGCACTGCACGGTATACATGCTTATGATTAATTACTTGAAAAATAAAAAAATAATCTCTCTCTCTCTCTCTCTCTCTCTCTCTCTCTCTCTCTCTCTCTCTCTCTCTCTCTCTCTCTGTTAAGGGATTCAAGAAAACCACCTGCATTTTTTAAATGCCCTGAAATTTTGGATTTTTTTACACATCTTTTGAAGTTCTCTTAATATTATCTACAATGGATCATTCTTATGAAGAAAAAGTGCAGAATCCACTTAAATTTGTGAATAAATAGATAGTATACCTCCGTCCTAAATTGTTGGTCATGTTTGGATTTCAATACAATTTTTAAATTGTTCATTTTTTTTCAATATACAACTTATTTTATGTGCAAGATGAATTTTATTCGATAGATCTCAATTAGTTCTAATATATAAATTTTTTAAAGTGACCAAAAATATATAGATTGAAAGATGTGAACATTTTAAAAATTGCATTGAAATTCGAACAAGACCAGCAATTTGAGACGGAGAGAGCAGAAATAAGACCCAATCAATTATTAATTGACATACCTATCTATAGTTTTTGTAGAGTTTTGTCTACACAAATTTTCATTACGTTTCTATCACTGTTGAATGAAAATCCTAAAGCCGCGGAATATATATAGAAATAAGACCCAATCAATTATTAATTGACATACCTATCAATAGTTTTCGTAGAGTTTTGTCTACACAAATTTTCATTATGTCTATATCATTGTTGAATAAATTAAAATCCTAAAGCCGCCCCTTACATATATATATATATATATAAGGGGTGGTGGTAGCCAGTTTCAAGGGAGGGGAGAGAGGATGGTGATGTGTTGATGGGATAGGAGGAGAAGAGGTTTGATATGTTAGGATTTTAGATAGTTAAGGACCTTAGTGTAGGTTTAGATAAATTAGGGGTTCTAAGTGTAATTAGAGAATATTAAGGCAGTTAATCATAATCAAGAAAATAAAATTATCTACATTTTTAATTAAAATTTTGGATCATTTGAAATATGGTGACTAAATTTACGTATCACATTGATAACTGTTTATAGCAGAACGGAGGCCCCACAAATTCCTAGCCACCTAATTAATGATGTGTGAGTGGTCAAAATTTGTGTGTACTCGGGGTGCTGGAGAGCACCCTTTGAAATCGGCTCTGGTGTGCAGCATTAGGGCCGTCAGATGTGTTTTCAACGGCTCGGATCTCACCTTAGTAGTGGACGGCTCGGATCAACAAAGTACCGAGATAAAATTTGAGCGGTTCAAAACACATCTGACAGTCCTGATGCTGCACACTAGGGCCGATCTCCAAGGAGTGGCCTCTCCGGCACTTATAATTGTAACAATCTCAATAAGCGGGTAATGATTTTTCACACTTTTTTTTTACGCTCTTGCCCAAATCGTTTTCTTACTAGTATTCACATAAAATTGTCAAATTATCCTAAAATCTGAAATCAAGTTTTGCATATGAATGACATTAATGTATCGTTTCAAAATGACAAGAAAACAAGTAATGGAGGATAAGAGAAGAATGTGAAAATTAAGCTTAATTTTTTTAAATAAAAACAAAAATAAGTTATAAAAAAAAAGACAGATTTTTACACTTTTTTCGCTTTTATTAAAAAAAATTGGGACAAACCAATACTACACAAAAACTTAATGCAAAAATAACAAATGCGGAAAAAAATTAAATAAGAAAAAATAAAATGACTTATTAGGCCAAAACACACCTTACTGTGAATTTTTTAGGACATGGCGGTGGCTTAGAGACGAGTTCGAGAAGAGAAAATTTTGGCCTGAGAGACAGGTCACATCCAAAAGAGGAAAAAAAAACATCTCTAAATCGGAAGAGGGGATCCTGGTGAGCGGCTCCTCGAGAGCGTCCCTAATAAGCGCATCCGGGCTGTCCAAAGCCTAGATTTTTCCATGAAATATTTTGGACTCTTCCATAAAAAATCTGGTCGTCGATTGACGAGATGGATGGCCCGAATGCGCTCTCCAGGGGTGCTCACCAACGCCCCCGGTCCAACCTAGCTATGCCCTTGCCCAGTCAACATCTCCTCCTATGGCCAAGTCCCAACCCATTCTGACCTGTTTGTTTCTAACCACCTACAATCATACTACCCCCATTATCTGAACCACAAACCACATTTTTCCCAACTAGGCTGGCTTGTATTTTAATCTGGACCATTCCTTAATAAGTATTTATTCTGCAAAATTTCGCCTTTCAAAAAAAAATTCATTTTGTAAAATTAGTGCGCAAAAGTTAGTACTACATTTTTCATGTTTCCCGTAAAAAAATTAGTAGGTAAAAATGTAATGATGATATCTTGATAAAGGTAATTGTGAAAATATATATATTTTAAAATGTAATAATGATTTCCCCTACAAAATTGTATTTACGAAATGGGACCATTAAAATACATGTGTTGTACATAGATGTACACTTTTTAATCTTTTGGGGGGAGTCGTGATCATATAAGATTACAAATATCCATTTTTGTTTTGAGATATCCAAATTAACACCACTTCTAAAAAAGAAAATGAGCCCCAGTCTCCCACCACAGAATACTTTGGGATCCAAATGATTTTGCAAGTGAATCTTAGTTTGAAAGGATTTTGAAGTGGTCCATGTTATCTACAATGGGGGATCGATAGTTTGACACAACCAGTGGTCCATTACAATTCAAATGTTTCATGTTGGTACTCAACAAATTAATAGTGATGATAAAAGATAAATAATTAGAGAATGTACAGATTATCGAGATTGAAATTAACTATTGTAGCCCAAAAGGGTTTGTCGGATTGGTTGGTGGATTTGTTCCCCTCCTAATTAACTAGTGTTTGATTCTTTAGATCAAACAATAACAAAGTACTTCTTTGTGAATCTCCTAGTCCAGCCGTAAATGATCTGCCTAATTTGACGGACCATGGATGAGATTAGTTGAGGTGTGCATATATAAGCGAGCCCAACTGACACCCCAGACCGCTGAACTAATTTTTTTTTATATTTTTAATCTTGTATCATTGTGAGCATGAAACAGAATATATATAAGCTTAGCAACCATTCATCATATGGAGAAAAATAGTAGATCACCCATGCAAAGTATCTATTTACCCAAATAATGTTATTTATGTAATTGGACAATTGTTTTCCTTAGTATATGAATGCCGAGTATGATTTTGAGAATGAATCATCCATTTTCACAAGAAAATAAGGATCCCGGCTATTTTTTATGAGAACCTATTAATTTGGTCTGTACATATTTATCGATATCTGAACAAAATGATATTTTTCCCATACGACGTGAATCGTGATATGTGAGCTTGACATGTAAAGGTTAAAGACCATGCACGTGAGCCTAGAGAAAATTCTTCCTTATTATTTTCTTATTTCTATTAGTTGAACTAATTTCAAGTAGACACTATATATAGAAACTAAAAAAAGTAGCTTCAAACAGAGGAACAATTTTTATCGAGTTAGATTTTTTTTTCTTTTTAAATAGTAGGAGAATTACATTCACATTTATGACAAGAATTACAATATCGAGAAATTAAATTAATGTTAAAGGAAAGGTAAAACATAAAATGGAGATGCATTTGATATACTGACCGTCACTATAACTTTACCGTTCAATTAGACACTTTTTTTTTGGTCAACGATAGGAAGTCAATATGTTAGGGACCGAGCTCCCTTCCAAGGTTGTTAACATCCGGTTCGGTCTTGTTTGGGCCTTTGTGGGCCCTTAATTTGGCTTATAACAATGATCTGGCTAATGTTCATTTTGTAGAGTTTGTCAAGTAGAAGATGTAAAGAAAAAAATCGTCTTACTCTAACATTGATAGCGATATAAACAAAACTGATTTGTGTAAGACAAAATGGGGACATAAGCTTCAAAACATATTTTCTTTTGCCATTTTGCTTTACGCAAATACATTTCGCTCATGAAGCTAGCTAATCATATTCAATAAAGCTAATATTTCTCATGTGTTTTCTAGTCGACGAATTCTACAAATTTAACGATTCGAATTATGGTTGTGGGTCAAGTATGGCCCTACAAAGACTCAAACTGGACTGGACTGGAGGGTAACAACACTAGATGGAAGGTTGGTCGGTTCATACATATGTTTGTGTTTGTTAGATTAGTATAAGAATGCTAACATCACGTTAATTGGAGTCAAACCGTAAACCTCACGCTTTAAAATAGTGCTACACAATTATTGATCTGAACCCATGGTTATTTGATTAGACACTTACCGGAGGAGACATGTTACATCGATTAGTGGATGGGAAATACCTAATTAACAATTAATTATGAATAAATATTCACTTTAATTGATATGCGGCCCACAACCGCAGGATCTGCGAATCTTCCCCCCAAAAATATTATCTCAGATGTTGGTTGAATATGGGACAATGGATCCCCATTTGTGGGGCTAATTACACCACTCATTGCTTAATTTGAATGTCTACCATGAAAAAAAATGGTCATTAATTATCTTTCTTCTTATCTAATTGCATTAATCTAAGGTCAGTTAAATTTCAAAAAGTTCAAACAAGGGATTAAAGTCAAATCTAACTTTGTTTTTTTTTTATATATTTTTTTTCCTTTTTTATTTTTATTTTTTTCAGGTTAGGTTAGGTTGACGACATCCGCTCCCCTCCTTCCCTCATCCGTATTTATCCCTTCATTTAATATATGTTGGGACATCTCCATTTATTGTCAATTTATTTTGAGTTGGAAATAAAATTTCCACATGGTATTAAAGCGAGGACCATTCCACCCCCACATTTAAGAACTTACCCACACTCCATGATGATAGGCTAGCAAAATGATGAATGATAATAGACTCAAAAAGAGGCTACACGTAACAGATCTTCAATGCGGCTTCACATGAAGGGGGATGCTAAGTAAGTCCCACATTTGGTTGGGAACAGAATGGATGATCCCTTAATATGTGTTGAGACCTATCCACTCATTTTCAATTGGTTTTATGTTGGATATTAAGTTTCCATAGTTTTGAGGTTCCTTTCGGGGCTACGATCATGATTCAAACCATTTACCACGTAAAACTGACAAAGATAAACATTTCTGCCAAAAAAAAAAAAATGTGATACATTGGATATCGATAGACACGTGAGCAAATTGCATAAAATGAATAGTTCAGATCATTATTGTGTACCCCGGTGCCCCAAACGAAGATGAGTGTTTGGAGGGATATAATAGAGTGAAGCATGGAGAAGCACTGATCCTTCTAGCTTGAGTCATGCATGACGAAAGTCTCGTAATCTTGTTCTTGATTTAAGGTTTATAAACAATAAGTGAACAGTCTCACACTGATATTATCTCTTTAGTATAATGAGTGGTTAGCACAACTGAAAGATAAGATAATGGTGGCAGGGTAAGATAAGAATGGTACCTTTAAAGAGATATGGTAGATCAAATCTTTTTCATAAAATCTGTTTAAAAGTGACACAAGTCTAGAGACACAGGATTTTTTTAAAATTCGATAAAATCTGTTTAAAGTGATACAAGTCTAGAGACACAGCAACCGGTCACAAAAGCGATCTGATCAAATATACACCTGGAGACATAACACGAGAATTACTCTTCATTTGTTTATTTTCGGTAGCTGATTTTGCGACGAACTGTTGTGGTTTAAGATTTTGTTATTGATTAGTAAGTGACTAAGTGCTGGCCGGTGGCAAGAACCAGAGATATACTCAAGTGAAGTGTTGATAATTTGGATTTGAAGAGATTATGATCAGACTCAAAATTATTTGGAAACTCTTTCTGAAACCAAGGGGAAAAGAGTTCGTCAAGTAGATATAAAGTATCAAATATTACAATGAGACTACAATTTTTAATTCATTGTGTGTTTGGTAGGATTTTACGTGTGTCTTTGACTCGTCGTCCATCGTTAGGCACCTTTGTTAGTGTTATTTGCTAGTTTCCAGATATCGACAAATTATTGGAGTCTGTATTTTGTTTGGGTTTGGGAGGTAGAATAGTTTAGATCGTGTTGAGTTCTTCCACCCGGTGGTTGAAGTATTGGAGGGTCGTGTATGCCTCGGGTTCTCACCATTCCATAGTCATAGATTGAATTATTCAAGAAAGGTATTAACCATGCATTTTCATGGCTTGCCCTTGGTGTTAGATACCAACTTTTTTTCAAAGGCTTGAACCTTGAGATTTCAATCAGAGACTGGCGACACCCGGGTGATGCTGGTAGCGGCAGCGTTGCGCCTAGTGCTGTGTTCTCCTACGATAATAGTGGTAGCTCTACGATAGCGCTTTGCTTGGAGATGGGGTGTGCTTTCGTAGAGCTCCCTTGCACTTGGACGCGCAATCCTTATTTCTGGGCTTTCTTTTCACGGCGCTTGCCATGTCGTCAGCTTGTGCTCTCTAGCGCCACGCCTTTTACATCATCTTTTGCTTATGTGTTACATTTTCATCGGACCAATCTAGGGCTTCTTTCCTGAAACTATGTAAACGTATGTTTCACTTTTTTAGGATACAACTCTTGCATCAGCCCATTTTCACAAAAAGAGAAAAAACTTTTCTCTTATGTTCATGTGTATTGGTGCTTTGAAATGATTTAAGACTTTGTACTTGATCATTTTATTTGTCAATCTAGTCCAATTCTTTTATAATCCATGAAATGACTCTAGATTGATTTTTTTTAACTAAAAATCTTGATCAACATTCGTCATAATCATATGTTGCCCAAGAATCTACATGCATGAGCCCAATGGGTCCAGTGCTTGTTCAATTTGGAGATTACCACGTTATTGCTTGTGGATTCCATGAAATTAAAGAGGAGTACGGAGTATTATATTAAGAGGTGTGAGTTACGTGTCGCGAGGAGCTTATGTGTAATTCCTAATATTCAACGGTTTGGATACAATGGTTATCATCCAAAGGGTGCATTTGGTAGGTTCCAAAAAGGGTTGTGGTCCTTGTGGATAAGTTAGGATCAAGTATCAACATTGCTATATTCTTTTGATGGGTTTGAACCGAGAATTAATGGTTTTTTGAAAAAATACTAGACAAGGGTACCTGGAGGGTTAACTGTAAAGGTTAGCAAAGTAGACATGAGAAAACAATAAGTGCTTGATCATGAAGTCGCATATTTGAATCCCACGGAGGCCAACCATCCTAAACCTTGGGGCAACCGGGGGGTTATGTCTAATCATTGCCTTCAGGACTCCGAAATTAGTCGAGGTGCGATAAAAAAAAAGGGTATTTCAAGGGTTTTGAAATCCAAAATTTTCTTTTACTCGACCATTTTTTTTTTTTTTTGGGTTAAAAGAAAAAATCCTAATTACTCCTTACAGCCACTTGGGCCGGGTCTTACAGCCACTTGGGCCAGGTTCGTACGCTTAGCCCTATTTGCACCTGCATGTCGTTCGAAGCCCATTTGAGCTATCTGTAATGCATGGGTGCAGAAAATTGTACGGAGTAACACATTTTTTTACGATGTGTTCCAAAAGGTCAATTGTCTTTTTTCCTATACAAATTTAACAAAAAAGATACTCACACATCACTTTTCACACATCACCCACACACCCCTCTCACATAGGGGTGGGTCCCACACATGGGCCCCACGTGTGGGACCCACCCCTATGTAAGAGGGGTGTGTGGGTGATGTGTGAAAAGTGATGTGAATTTAAATTGAAAAAGTTGTACCTTGTAGTTATTTCCTTCCTTTCTCAAGATAGAACGCACTTTTTAAATAAAGAACGTGTCGGAAACAAAAAAATTTTCTAGCCTTTCTTATTGAACATTCAATTTTACGCGATATGAGATCATTCAAGAACGGGTGAGCCTGCAACATGTAAATCGAGTTTAACAATGAAACTAAGGATTTTCACTATAGTCAAAAGTTGGTGTTATTTATGCTAACGGCATTTTGTTGATATATTGAGGAGAATGACTTGTGAAAGAATACCGAAAATACCATCGAAAATGCCGTTGAAAATACATAAAATACCATAGTGGAAACTCAGATGTCGAAATCAAAATAGTCCTTGCATTTTACAAAATTTTACCATCTCATCTTTGACTTGGGAGTATAATATATGGTAGCCAACTAGGGCAGTCCAACTAGTTATCTTCATGATTGGTTACCATTGTTAAGAGCGAAAATATTTGAATTTTAAAAAAAAAACAAATTTAACCAAGAAATAAGAATTCTTGTACAGCAATGGAATTAATCAATCCTTGCATTTGACAAGATTTTACCGTCTTTCCTCACGGGATCGAGTATGCTAGGTAGCCTAGCTACCTGACCGCCATGGGCGGCTGCACTATAATTTGAGGGGTACAAGCGAATCTCCGGACTCATAAAATCCACTAAAATATTTTACTTTTTCCATGTAATATGATTTTCTCTTTTTATAATTAGATTTTTTTTCACATTGTCGGCACTAAACTATTCATATGTAACCAAAGTAGAAGAAAATTTATTTAAATTTGTGAGTAATTAGATAATAGAGCTCAACATAACAAAATAAATATATTTGTAAATTTTATATAGAGCTTTATGTATACTAAAAAAAATCTTTAGATTTTTGTTACCTTCGCTTCTATCTTTTCCAGTAAGATCAGTTTTTCCTCAAAATTTGTCTCCCAAAAAATAACAGATATTCTGTGAATCTTGTTTTCTATACATGGGCATGTTGCACGCTGCTGCAGTTTGACCACCTATTCGGCCAATTGGGCCCTATTATATAACGGAAATTGTAATATAATGTCCTAACTCTTTAAGAGAATTTTCACTAAAATGTACGTGTTGTGACCGTCATCACTTGACCTCCTTTGATTCTATCATTGGTTTGACCCGACTCATTTTAATTCGGCATTTCTTCTGACTCGTTAAATTAATAGAATTTTTCCAGATGGTTTATGGTTTAGATAATGCCGATCATGACAAAAGCCATATGATAAACAGCATAATTTTGTCTATATATGATTGTCCCGTTTTCTGCATACATGCATGTGTGTACTTATGGATATGGTGTCAAATTAACTAACGGAATTGGAATTTTAACTTAGGGATGACGAACAAATGTACTACTAAAAAATTTAAAATATAAATGCGTACTAAAATGTGGTGATGATCAAAGATTTTCCTGATTTTTCTCAAATGATTTGCATTGAAAACAAATTCAAACAGACAATATACAGAATCATATATAAACTACATATATTTCTCCATCATATAGTATTATTCACTTAAGTAATTGAAATCTCCAAAATGGATTAATATATGGGGCCAACATATATATATGTGAGATGGGCGCGGTGGGTTATGCTCTCTCATCTTTTTGTTTGGAACTTAACAAAGGAGAAAAGAAAGAATGAAAAACTTGATACATTTTATCCGCGAGTTCCAAATAAAGAGTTTACAGCTTTGCTGTTTGGGTTTTGTAGAGAGATGGGGAGAGAATTGATGTAGAAATAAAGGCTCTACAGGAAATTATTTTAGCGGTCTTGGACACCACCACGTAGTATTCCAACACATTTATTTACTATACATATTTGTGGGACTTATTAGTTTTAAGTGTTGGTATGTGTCATACGCACTTTTAAAATGTTACGAATCGATTACCTCTTAATTCTTACGGAAAAAAAAAAAGTTACGATTTTTTTTTTGCATAAAAGTTACTACTAAATACAATAAAATATCATGAATCTTATATTGCTGAAAAGTTACGATGAAATATATATCATGACACAACATTTATAACGAACTACTCTATATAAATTCTTGCAATTTTTGTGTGATTATTCTGATTTCCATACACATAGTTACAGAAACTATTTGGTGTCCAATCGAGGTTTGACAGCCAGAGCTAACCATGCGACAAGCTACATCATAAGTTTGATAAAAAAAAAAAGCTACATCATAAGTGGGGCCATATTTCACACCCAATGATTCTAACCACTCGTGTGAATACGGGACCCACTACTAGTCACCAATTAGAAAAACCACACACGTCTACTAGTCCCCTGTCCCCACCTCGATCGCGTAATAAGTATATAGTACTGTAATTGATTTGCAATGTTCTTTCTTGTTTTCATTTTAAAAAGTAGGTAGGTATGTTTGTTACAAATTACTTCATCCGTCTCAAATTGTTTGTCCCTTTTAGGGAAATAAATTTTCAAGGGATGTGAAAATTTTATATTATCGTTTTTATTTTGTCTTTAAGTCCAGTCAATATTACTGCGGCCAATTTTGTGGAGCTAATTTTTTATATGAAACCTAAAATATATGCAATATGGATCTTGTTTGATAGATATCAATTAGTTTTATCGTACAAAGTTTTCAAAATCATAAGAACCATTCTAAAATAAAATATAATGGACAAGCCAATTGAGATGGAAAAATTACTTTTAAAGGGTAAAACTACAAAGTGACCCAGTTTTGATGGATGTTTTTGGAAATAGGACAAATATTTTGGGACATTCCAAAATAGAAAGAAGGACTAGCAATTTGGGATAGAGGGAGTAAATAATAGTAGATCATGAAGTACATGCTGAAAGTATCAAAATGAATCTTTCGGTTTACTCCATTGGTTCCCAAAATGAGTCTCTTATAAAATATTTACAATTTGTAATGTTAGCACACAAACCAATCACATAGACAATATGGAATACGAAAGCAGTAAACAAATGAAACGACAGTAAGATTTTACGTGGTCCCTCAAAATCCGGGCACGTCCACGATAGCGAGAGTGAGTCTGTTATTTGATCTAAAGTCTACTAAGGTTTTTACAATAGACAGTATTTATAATCGTCTACTCCTATTCCAACTCTAATTACACTGTACCATACCGCAGGGGGCTTCGCCCCCCCGCACCCCTCCAAATCTTCGGGCCTACGGCCCAACCCAACAATTGAATCCGCGATGGGCCAGATGTTTCACATCTAGCCTTCATTAAAATTTCCCGGTACCTCTCCATATGAACCACAAGTTCCAACATGTAATTTTCAGATCATAAAATAAAGTATTTCCTGACATGATTTTTAGAGTTTTCACTCCAAATCAAAAAATAAAATTGTTTGAATACTGATAAGTATTTTATTAATTCATTAATATAAAATAACACTATTTATGAAACTGGGGGAGGCGATTATTTTTCGCTCCATATTTACACCTTTTTCGGTAGAGTTTTTCAACACTGGTTTTGAGTACCAGCCCCTGTTTGGTTTCCCAATGGTGGTTTCCAAAGTGCCTTTAAAAATCAGAAAAGTGAGAGAGAGAGAGAGAGAAGTCAAGAGTAAAAAAAGTGCCGGAAAATGGAGGGAGGGAGAGGGAGAGAGTGTTATAGTGGGACCCGACTTTCATGTAATGGGACCCACATGATAATTTTGGAAACCAATTTTGATTCTTTGAAACCAATTTTCAAAAAGAGGTACTCCAATCGAACAAGTTTAGTTTTCTTCCATGAGGATATGGTCAAGGGGATATTAATTAGAGGATATTATTTTCTACTTGGTTTGCTTGCTGTTTCTATGCATGGATAAAATTAAATGAGTGTAATGACTTTACCCGACTGTCACATGGATAATTTTCGGCCTAAATCATGTGGCCTCAAAAGATGTCATATGTGTGTATCATGTAGTACTACGTTACTTCCTTTGTAACTAATCGATGTGGGACTTCCATCTCCTTCACTTAGGGCCTATTTGGATGACGTATTAGTTTGAGAGGGATTAAATAATAAGGGGGATAAAATAGTAGGGGTGATTAAATAAGAAGGGTGGACCCACATCGATGTGACAGTTAAGGAGGGGGGATTAAATAGTACATGATTTGGATGAAGGATAAAAAAAGAGGGATAAGGATGGTGGATGATGTAAAATCATATCAAAAGACATATTTGCCCTTTGTCCGTGTCATTTCTTTTAGGTGGTAAAATAAAAAAGAAATCTAAATATTAGGAACAAGTATGCATGTTTTACACCTAAAATAAAAAAGAATTTTATAGGAACAAGTATGTATGTGTTACACCGGATAATTTTTCCTCTTTCCCCTAGAAAATATCGCCAGCCTCTTTATTAGGCACATCTTTTACACCAGAGACCAGAGGGTTAATACCCTCTTCTCCTCTCTTCCATAACCCGCCGCCTCACCATCCATCACTCCGCCGGAGACGGGCAGAAATCCGATGCCGGAGACGCCTCACCATCCATCACGACGACGACAACTATGGCCGATCTCCTCCTGATCAATTATGCAGCAGATATGTAATTTTTTTTCCGTATTTTTCTGTAATTTTTGGGGATTTTAGATTGTATTTCTTGAGAATGGGTTTGTGTTGAAGATCTGATTTTATTTATTTTTATCAGAAGGACACTAATTTTTTTTGAGCCATTTTTGATGAGAAATCAGTTGGGAAGAGAAGGATCTGGGGTGGGGTGAGGGTACCCAAGTAATTCGACCTCCCTCATCCGCCATGACTAAACATAAGCACCCCCTGCTTTTATTTAGTCCGGGAGGGGGCTGACTAATTAGTACGTCGGCTAATTAGTCGGGGGGTGAAAGGCTAGCCAAACGGAAGTTCAACATGAAGAACCCTGACTAAATTGCCCAACCCAGTCATCTCTTGTTAAAACGCCATCCAAACGAGCCATAAGAGGCTTGGGGAATTGAGAGTGGCTGCCTCCTTTGCCCCTCGATTTCAACTTATTTACGTCTCTTGCCATCGATCATATTTCCTCCTGTGCCCTCGCATTGAACTCGGGCGAAGCTTCTTGGAGAAGTTTGGGAAAGTACCAAGCGTGTACGTCTC
>JAXBDA010002057.1:0-46723 GCA_036023075.1 Gaultheria prostrata | reverse complement strand
CACAACTTTAAAATTAACCCCAAAAATTACACTACAAGCCCAAATGTGACTTGTGTAAACCAATTCCACCCCAACACTACACATCACATGTATCCTCTCATCACTTAGCTAATTTTATCATTATACTACATTCCACACATTACCCCAACTTTATTTCTGGAAAAATAATTAAAATTTTCGGGTCTTTACACAAGTGGTCCAATACGAATGACTTCACAAGATCTATCCACCTTTTAACGCGAACGTTCGGATTGGATATAGCCGAATGGATCCGGTTACTCAATGAACGTCCGGATAGACTTTTTTTTTTTTCACCACAACAAATGTTTTTTTTTTGTTCTTATCTTGATTTTGCGTAGCATGACATATAAAACTTTGTATCCAAACAATGATGCCAAAAATAGTCAATCGCCTAGGGAAAAGACGGGACAAACCCAGGTATATGAGAATCAACTTTCTTTTTTAAGTAATCTCTCTAACCCAGACGTGTAAAGGTGGCAGTCATAGAGTCATAAAACATGCTACAAAGAATGTCCGAATGCATCTCAAGAGTGGACTTAATAAGAAACGTGCATGCATTCCCAAAGATATGCATCTGTGTGAGTCTCAAGAATGACTACTCATCCTAAATTAAAAAAAAATATTCAAAGCCCAATTTTTTTATTTTTTATTTATATATGAATGTTTAAGTATTTTTTACTTGGATAAAAAATAAAAGCATTAACACACAAGATCATGACCTGAAGGATCACATATATGAGAAAGGAAAAACAAAAATGGAAATAAAAGGAAGTTCTTTTTTTTTTTTTAAATAATAATAATAAAAAATAGAACTAGACACACATGTTCACTCTCCTCCACGTTTGCTTTGGTTTGGTGTTCACATGCGAGGTGTGACCGTGTGTGGTATGTCTTTCAACAAACTTATTAGTCTCTCCATTAACTTTAGCCAAAGTTGACAATTTTTTGATTTCCTCGACAAGGTGAGAAGTTTGATTCGCCAACTGACCCAATTTCTTTTGAAAATTCTCATTTTTAATGTTTATGGGAGACTGACACACAACTTGAGGTCTTCCCTTATTGGGTTGATCATACCGGACACTTTTATTAACAGGAGATACAAATGAATTCCCCTTTGTTCTTTGAATGTCTTTTCTAAGTGTATAACAAAAAGGTCGAATGTGACCTTGGACACCACAGTAGTGACAAATGAAAGGAATTTTCTTTTCAGGAGCATGATTACTATTAAAAAACTTTTTAACGATGGTGAGAGATTTAGTAGAAGGTTCGGGTTTATCGCTCACCACCTCTTTCTTAGCAGTTTCAGATTTCACAAATTTAATTTCTCTCTTTGCGGACTCATTCGCCTTAGGTGTCAGTGAAGGTGGATCAACGAACCCTAAGCCGCTTCTATTTCTAAATATACGTGTCATCTCGGCTATACGGGTTGCACCACACTCATTACGCTTTATGGCCTCAGTGGCCTCCCTAAGGTCACACTCTAATTCAAGAATCCTATCCTTAGACCTTTCAAGAGTCTTGAAGGCATCGATACGCTCTCTCTCAATTTTGGCAAACTTATCAACCAGATTAGCGTTATAGGTTTTTAATTTTTCAAGCTCGATGTTCTTAGATTCGATGTCATCACTAAATTTGTTCCTTTCACCACTAATTCTCTCGATGACACTCATGAGTTCCTTCTTATTCTTTTCTAATTTGACAGCCTTTTTAAACAATTGATTATAGGCCTCATGAATAGAATCTATATCATCATCACTATTCTCACAGTCTTCATCTGTCGAGACATACTTACTATCATCGCTAAGAGTTGTAGAAAGATCTACCGATTTGGGGGATGTGGGAGACTTAATGTTGGCAACAAGCACAGAATATCTAGAGGCTTCAAAACCCCCATCACTACCTTCATCACTATCATCATCCCACGAAGCTTTGTACCCTTTGGCCTCTTTCTTTTTAAGAGTGTTTGCACACTCTACTTGAACATGCCCAAAGCCGTGACACTCGTGACATTGTATACCTTGGGGTTTCTTGGATTTATCAATAAAATATTTCTTTTCATTACCCCCGGAATGAAAATTCTTACCCTTACTAGTTGAAAAAGGAAAATTTTCAGATTTATGAAATTTGACAAATTTGACAAATTTTCAGATTTATGGAATTCTGGTGATAATGAAAGTTTTGAGGCAAACTCTAAAGCTTTAGGAGCCATATATGGTGCTTTGAGTAAAACCGAGTTTAGTCGTATTTCCGCGTGCACCACTGCGAAAGAGGCTTGGGACATTCTCCAAGTCACCCACGAGGGCACTAAAACTGTTAAAACTTCAAAACTCCAAATGCTTACGACACGTTTCGAAGAATTGAGAATGCAGGAAGATGAGACTTTTGATATTTTTATCACTAAGTTGAGTGACATAGTTAATTCCTTCCATGCATTAGGAGAACCAATTCCAAATCTTAAAGTTTGTCGAAAAGTGCTTAGGTCCCTTCCTGAGAGGTTTAGGACTAAGGTAGTTGCGATTGAAGAGAATGATAAAGTTGATGATATTCTTTTTGAGGAACTTATTGGTAAACTTCAAACGTTTGAATTAAATCACCTTTCAAAGAAATCAACATTAAAGCCTAATAAAAGCATTGCTTTTAAAACTTCTAAATTAGAATCCTCTGTGACACAAGAGAGTGACGATGATCTTGATGAAGAAGAGTTTACTCTCTTCGCTAAAAAATTCAGAAAATTTGTCAAATTTCAAATTTCATATATGGAAAACAAAGCTTTCGGACGAAAATAGTTTGCTTGATATGTATATGGAAAACAATATTTCGGAGAGTTATATAAGAAAATCAATTGCTTGATATCAATATATATGGGTAAATATGGAAAGCAAATTTTCGGAGAGTTTTATAGGAAAGACAAACGGGCATATATAAATGAAAGCTCCACATCTACGGTAAATGAATTTTCGGTTTAGGAAAGAGAAACAGGCAGAAAATACAATTTATAATCTTGAAAATAATATGCATGACGTGCCGTGCAATGCATTTACCTTGACTTCGCAGCGGTCAACTTGGCGCAGATAATAGGTGGAGCATCGAGCGAGCAACTACCCCTTAAAATGTCTACCCACTACAATTCAAATGGAGTCGATATAATAAACACACAATTGTTAGATATTTTGGCATACCAGGAGTTTTAATAAAAATTACCAGTTTTTATGAAGTATGACCGATTAAAAATTAATAAACTAGAACTGATTGATAATCTTGATTAATTCAAACCAAACCACAAGTAGTGCAGTAAAAATAAAATGGAGAAGAAACGCACGATTTACGTGGAAAAACTTAGGGTCCTAAATAACCCTAAGCCAAAACCACGGCCTAACACTACTGCTTTATTCTATTAATAAAAAAGAAGTACTGATTGCAAAATAGTAAAAACCTTACCCCAAGCCTTTACCTATTCTCGCCAATCTCCGATGCTCCCAGAGCTTCTTCAAGATTCAATAGATGAACCACAGACTTCACGCCCGATCTCCGGATTCAACCGGCTCCAAATCAATCACCAAAAGATTCGGTCGCAGTAGTATATGGCACCACGAAACACGAACACAAAATAGATGAATGATGTGATATGAATTTTTTCTTCAAACAAAAAAACTAGAGCACAATAAAAATACTATAAAGTTTCTGCCGTTTCTTTAGTAAAAAAAAAAAAATTGTGCCGCTCACTCATGAGGGATGGACATGTGCACTGAAATATAAAATTTTCTCGTCAAACATGTGCAACCACTAATGAGGGGTGATGCCCTCTTATATAGACAATGTGATTGCCTAAAAACGTGGACAATTAAATCTCTCTTATTCTCTCCAAAATGGAATCTATTAATTATACATATATGGAAAACAAAGCTTTCGGACGAAAATAGTTTGCTTGATATGTATATGGAAAACAATATTTCGGAGAGTTATATAAGAAAATCAATTGCTTGATATCAATATATATATGGGTAAATATGGAAAGCAAATTTTCGGAGAGTTTTATAGGAAAGACAAACGGGCATATATAAATGAAAGCTCCACATCTACGGTAAATGAATTTTCGGTTTAGGAAAGAGAAATATGCAGAAAATACAATTTATAATCTTGAAAATAATATGCATGACGTGCCGTGCAATGCATTTACCTTGACTTCGCAACGGTCAACTTGGCGCAGATAATAGGTGGAGCATCGAGCGAACAACTACCCCTTAAAATGTCTACCCACTACAATTCAAATGGAGTCAATATAATAAATACACGATTGAAGGTTTTGGACAACCCCGGAAAGTGCCAAAATATCTAACAAATAGCTCCATACCGAAAGTAATGGACCAATCCTAATGCGACTATCGGCCCAATTAATGTCGGAACAATACTCGATAATGGGCCTGAGAGATTTTTTTTTTTTGTCATTCGTAATCTATTATATGGGGGGAGAGGGGAGTGAGACTCGATCCCGAGATACAGTGTGAGGCGTCCAAGAGCTCTATCACATGATCTAACCACCACTTGCGGGTCCGAGAGATCAATCAAAAGGTCGAATTGAACAAATTCCCGCAGATATTAACAGATGTTTTTTTTTGTTTGATATGAATAAAAATCGAATGATGAATGATGTGAATGGCTACTGGACTATGCAATGGCCTGAGGTTAGTACTCTTTTAGATACATTTTCTTATCCTCAAGCCCGAAGTGTTATTCTGATTAGTTGGTGAGTTTGTTTCTCACGCAATTGGTTAGGGTTCAATTTTTGGAGTCAAGTCGTAAAAAAATACTAATTTTTTTGTGAATTTCTTAGTTCCGGCGTGAATGATCTGCTTTTAACCGAACCGAAAAAGAGATTAATTAAGTCGAGGTACGTATAAGCTGGACAGAACATAGTTGAAAAAAAAAAATGTTTTTCTTATCCTCACAACTGCCACTGTATTGGCCTTCCACTCTCCTCCACCCAATCCCATAATCCACTCTCCACCCAATCAACATTCCTCATAATATCACCTTATAACTGTCTCACACATATCTCCTCATCTTCTCTCTGTTCATTTCTCTTTATTCTCGTTTAGCATCACAGCCATGGCTGCTGCAGTAAGTGCTGCAGTGTCTCTCCCATCCTCCAAGTCTACTTCTCGTTCAGCCAGAGCCAATATCTTCTCACCCGATGGAATCAATTTCAAGGTATAATTCCATCTATATACAAATAGAATATATTGAATATATCTATGGACTATAGTAGAGTGGTGAACGGAGGAGAAGGATTCATGTAGCCGACCCAATTGATTGGGACATATGGCCGGGTTGGTTTGGTTAGAGTGGTGAATGGTGTCTTGCATTCATCATTGATTAGGGTTCTTATGCCAGAGTTACAAGAGGTGACTCGTTCTGTTTGTTTTTTTTGTTCCATAATTGGAATCTTTGCCCGCTTACGAAACTGAACCACGTAAATCAGTTTGGTTCTTGTGAAAATTTTCTGTTTTCTGTTCTTGTTTTTAGTATTCCACGGGAACATAATGAGATACAGTTTGGGTTCT
Organism: Gaultheria prostrata; assembly: GCA_036023075.1. NCBI lineage: Eukaryota > Viridiplantae > Streptophyta > Magnoliopsida > Ericales > Ericaceae > Gaultheria > Gaultheria prostrata. Next base: position 41,141 of record JAXBDA010002057.1, on the reverse strand, counting down.
TCTCCCGTCCTCATTTTCGACTAGGCCGGAGAGTCTAAATAATGGCTGCTCTTCTCGGCAATCAGTAGTAAAAAATTGATGATAGTCGGGCCTGTTCCACTAAGCTGGCTTTTTGGGCTTTTTAGTTGATGTATATTAGGAGAATGACCAGTCTCGTAAAGTGTGAAAAGCTAAAAAGCCAATAATCTACTTGGTGGAACGGGATGATACGGATCCGGTCCTCTAAAATAATGGCGGCTTTTCTCGGCAATCAATAGTAAAAAATTGATGATAGTCTATTAGGGCCTGTTCCACAAAACTGGCTTTTTAGTTGATGTATATGAGGAGGGTGACTTGTCTCGTAAAGTGTGAAAAGCTAAAAAGCCAAGAGAAATGCTAGAGGTACTAACTAATGTACTAACTAATAATGTACATATGATATTCTTTTAGTGGATGAGTGCATCCATGTATTGCATCATGCATTGATGTGATAATGACATGTGTACTTTTAGTATAATAGTTTGTAAGTTACTTCTATTTAGTGCCTCTGGCATTCCCCAAAAGCCAATAATCCACTTAGTGGAATGGGCCTTTTACTACTGCGTATCCTTGTTTTGTGAAATGATCGGCTGTGATTTGTACTGTCTAGTCCAGTCCAAAGTGAAGACCGGATAGGATCCATTTCCATCAGATTTATTGGCCAAATCTACTATTTCATATTTTTGCTTTCTTACTAGGATTTTATTACATGGGTTTTGCTCTGTAGGTCTCTTTTCCCTACAGAAATGTATCTGCTGGTGGGAAGGTTTTTACAGTCAGAGCCCAGGTCACAACTGAGGCAGAGGCACCTGCAAAAGTTGAGAAGGTTTCCAAAAAAATGGACGAAGGTGTGGTTGTGAACAAGTACAGGCCAAAGGACCCGTACATTGGCAGATGTCTTCTTAACACCAAGATCACCGGTGATGATGCTCCTGGCGAAACTTGGCACATGGTCTTCACCACTGAGGGTATTCGCTTGATTAATTCTTCTTCCCCCCTGGTTTTCAATTGAGTTGTGAAATCAAACCACAAATATGTTCTTGATTTGTTTGGACTTATCGGGCATAGGAAAATGGTCCACATTGGTAAAGTTACTACTAAAAAAATCCATCCAGAATGACGTGACACCTATTTTAAGATTTTGAGCGTAAAAGTGGTAGTTTTAGGTTGAAATACAAGGATTGTAGAAGGCAAAAGTTATGTTTGTGTAACGTTATCCGATTAGTTTAATGTGAAGGTTTGGTGTTTGTGAGCTGATTGGTTCATCATTTGGATTGAGTAGGAGAGGTACCGTATAGAGAAGGGCAATCTATTGGCGTAATTCCAGATGGACTAGACAAGAACGGGAAGCCTCACAAGCTTAGGTTATACTCCATTGCTAGCAGTGCTCTTGGTGACTTTGGAGACTCCAAAACTGTAAGCTTGTGGCTCAGAGTTATTTTGCATTCGCTATAGCTATTTTTTCACGGTATTTATCTTCTTGTTTTTCTTTTCTCCTATTTTTTCGTTAAAACGAATCATTGAGTTGGCATTATCTGATTTGCTTCAAACAGGTGTCCCTATGTGTGAAGAGGCTTGTGTACACCAATGATCAAGGAGAAATAGTTAAAGGAGTTTGCTCAAACTTCTTGTGTAAGAATACAGTACTCTCTATCTGTATAGAACTCGGTCTTTACTTCTGTTTAATTTCTCCTGAATCCACATTGAAATTAGCCTCCACTTCCAAATATTTCAATTGAGTAGCTTTAGGGACAAGGAAGTGGAAAAATGGCTTATTAGTTTCAGCTTGAAATGTTCTGTAATCCAGGTGACTTGAAGCCGGGGTCTGATGTGAAGATCACGGGACCTGTTGGAAAAGAAATGCTTATGCCAAAAGATCCCACTGCAACCGTTATAATGGTAATATCCGCTATATACTAAATGACTATCTATGCAATTCGTCAGTAATTCAGTTATGTTTATGGTTTGATGATTGCTGCAGCTTGGAACTGGAACTGGAATTGCTCCCTTCCGCTCGTTCTTGTGGAAAATGTTCTTTGAGAAGTACGAGGATTATAAGGTAGATCAAACATCAACTGTTTTATGTTTCGTGAATTTTCGTATGATCACTAGTACACACCACAAATGTGGAATGTATAAAACTTTACACATTGAGTTAAAGGGTTTTAATGCTTGACTTAAAAGTTGGCATACGTCATGGTGGTTAACAAAAGAGCTGGTTCAGAGGCTATATGCCAGAAAATCAGAAAGTTTTCCATCAAATGCCATTTGATAGAATGAGGGACGTAGTGTTGTGAATGACAGAAGTTGGAAATCACGAGTTTTCCATTAACTTGGTTCAATCTCGCTTAAAGTAGAGGGCTGAGATAGGTAACTAGAACACAACCGTTCCCCATAGTTTTCGATCCATAGTTCTTGTAAAGGTTGATTCTCAGGACTCAAACTCATGACACAACACGAGGGGTGGATACCTCAATGAGCTCAAATATTGGTTAGCATAAACATCCAATATGGCATCACTGAAGCGATTTGGTGCAATCACGTGATAACTACTCTTCTTGTTCCTGATAACACAATTCTCATCTCACGTGTGATTCTGTCTTGACATTCTAGTTCAATGGTTTGGCATGGCTCTTCTTGGGTGTCCCTACAAGCAGCTCACTGCTCTATAAGGAGGTAAGATAGCGTTTTCTCACTTATTTACCTGTTTGTAGATTCATCCAATTTCTAAGATCCAATACACTTTACTGCAAATGAGACTGAATCGAATTACACGTGTTTGATGAGACAGGAATTTGAGAAGATGAAGGAGAAGGCCCCGGATAACTTCAGGCTTGACTTCGCTGTGAGCAGAGAACAGACCAATGATAAAGGTGAAAAGATGTACATTCAAACCAGAATGGCTCAATATGCAGAAGAGCTATGGGAGTTACTCAAAAAGGACAACACCTATGTGTATATGTGTGGGCTCAAAGGCATGGAAAAGGGGATTGATGACATAATGGTTTCATTGGCTGCCAAAGATGGTAAGAAATGTTTGTGTAATGGCATCATTGTGCCAATTCCGTGCAAGAAATTGATTCGTTTCCATTCACAATCCTTACTCTTTTTTTCGTCGAATATGAGTAGAAGCTTCGTAAAAGTTTAGAACAAGATGGAATCTGGTACTGCTTTTCCATCAAATCTTTGTTGAATTTACTAATCCGAAAACCTATTTGAAATCCCTTTTTTATGAAATTGATGGATTTAGAACCTTTACCCTTTTAAACATTTCATAAAATATTCGGTTTGAAGAATCTCAAGTTCATCCCAAAATCTTCTTCATTCAACAAGTCTATAACTCCTTCATCTTATACGCATTTGAAGAAATGGTTAGAGCCCATTTTTTGCCTGTTTTTTTGAGGAAGGATTGGAAATCCATATGCCTCCAACTTTATGTCTGATCAATTTTTGTTGTTGTTGTCGTCGTTTTTCTTAGGCATTGATTGGATTGCTTACAAGAAGCAGTTGAAGAAGGCAGAGCAATGGAATGTTGAAGTCTACTAGTGCTTGCTTTCTTGTTGACTTCCTCCATAATCTGTAGATATGTAACCTCTTTTGTATTTCTTTCTTTCTTCTTCTTCCTCTTTTTTTTCTTTCTTTTTCATATATATTTTTCATTTTGGCAGTATAAAGGAGAAGTATTTTACTCCTATTCTTGAGGAAATGTACCCAGAATATAGTGGAAACCAACTTCAACCTCTTTGTATGGATCCTAACTGCAGAGGGAGAATACCCCATGGTTGTTTCTCTTCTGAGTCTAATCTTGTGGAACTAGTGTCACATAGTAAACATGGACGGAACTAAGATTTCATGTGCGAGTGGGTCACAATATGAACAATGAGATTTTAAAATTTCAAGATTCAAAAGTCTAAACATTTGAATATCTAAATAATACCCAAAACAAAAAACAATATCTAGGTGCCTTTTTTTTTGGATCGACAAAGAGAAAGATATATTAACGAGAGCCTCATGGAGTTGCCAAACCAATCCAATCCATTTCATTTCTCGACTATTTTAGAGTAGGATTTGAGTTATAAAAGTGGGGTGAATCATTTCTTGATGCTCATAATTTTTTATCTTTAAAACAAACAAGGCCAAAGAGCTAGCAGTATCTTTAATTTGATTTAAATAAAAAATTTGACTTATTTATTAGACGAACGGTCTCATCTAAATTTTAATCGAGTGACTCACAAACTGATTCCAAATAACTGGAAAGTTTAAACAGCATAAACTTGTCATCACAAATAGTAAGCCTTTTTGGTAAGTAACCGGTCCACTAAATTTTGACTTTTTGCCTCTTTGGATTTTCTTAGAGCCCTTGCTCAATTTTTTCCCTCAAATTTGAACAAAAAATTGAATAAAAACTTAATTTGGTATCATACATTCCAGCCATAAACCCATTTTCACTCAAATTTTACTTAAAATAAATTCAAAAACAATTTCATACATCTCTTTCCCCATTCACGTTCTCAAGTCCTCCATATCACCACCATCAACAGAGGAGAAATCCCAGATATCAGGCCTCCCTCCGCCACTGTCGACCCAGATCTACCACCACCACCGTCGACCATATTTTCTTCGACCAAGATCTAGCACCACCAGTTATCACCACCATGGACCAGATTTTCGCATCACCACCCATAACCACCACCACCACCACCACCACCACCTTCGCTCACCACTGACAGCTACCACTACTATCAACCACCAAAAACTAGCTGTGCACATTTGGGTTCACCCTTGATTTGAGTTGGATTTGGGAAGATTTTACTCAAATGTCAAATTTGATTCAAGGTTTCGAGTAAGAGTTGGAGATGCTTTTAGTTGAGTACATAAAGAGATATATATGATCTAATGAGGACTCCCTTACGGGTCTCCTCCATGAGGACCACCCATTTTTTGATTTTTCGGATCAAATTTTGATGATTTGAACCTCTCAATGTGTTTAAAACGTGTTTTCCAAGGTTAATGCGAGGAATCACCAAAAAGAAATACCCGAAAGGGCTTAGTCCGATCATAATGGCATAAAAATCTATTTAGTGGAACGAGACCTTAAATCGAAGAGAAACTTGATAAGTTATAGGAGAATTTGGAATTTTACCACACTTTAAAAAGCTTGATTTGTGTATTTGATAAATGTTAATGATTTTGGCACTCCACTTTTTCATAATGGCACTTCAAAATTTATATTTTAGTACTTGTGTTGACTGTATTTGTTCACTAAAACACAAATCTTAAGGGCATCCCCAACAAACTCCCTAAATTGGCTCTTATCCCTTTTTTAGGGAGCCAAATCCCAAAGTTAGGCTCCAAGAGACTCCTTAAACCCCTCCCTAAAATACAAAAATGAATAGTACCTCCCTAAAATACCCCCATTTAGAGCAACCCCAACAATGAGTTGGTAAATTAGGCAGTGTACAGTGCATATATCTATTATAACTTGACACTTTTTCTATCAACACTCCAACAACACTCTCTATTACCCTCCCTATTTTTAATAAAATATAATATATGGGGGAAAAGTGAGAAAGACAAGAGAGAGAGAGAAAAAAAAAAGAAAAGAAAGTAGCCGGCAAAGAGGGGAAAAGAGAGAGAGAAAGAATAAAAAAATGTGTAGGGAGTGAATAGTGACTCCCTACCCATTTTTTTATTCTTTCTCTCTCCTTCCCCTAGCTACTTTTTCTTTTTTTTTTCCTTTTTTATTCTCTCTCTCTTACTTTTCCCCCATATATTATATTTTATTAAAAATAGGGAATGTAATAGGGAGTGTTGTTGGAGTGTTGATAGAAAAAGTGTCAAGTTATAATAGATATATGCACTGTACACGGCCTAATTTACCAACTCATTGTTGGAGTTGCTCTTAGGGAAGCACTATTCACTCCCTACCCATTTTTATTCTTTCTCTCTCTCCTTCCCCCTCTTTGCCGGCTGCTTTTTCTTTTTTTATTCTCTCTCTTGTCTCTCTCTTACTTTTTCCCCATATATTATATTTTATTAAAAATATGGAAGGTAATAGGGAGTGTTGATAGAAAAAGTGTCAAATTATGATAGGTATATGCACTGTACACTGTCTAATTTACCAAGTCATTATTGGGCTTGCTCTAAAGTGTCTTTGTGAGAAAGTGAAGTGTCAAAATCATTATCTCGGATAAATCAATCTTTGCTTTTAATAACCGAATCTCAAGCTAGATTTTTAACGGAGTTTAAACTCGGTTCCAAGCACTTCAGGTCTCCAGCTATATATACCTTTCCCGATATCCGGAGAGCCGTAGGGTTAGGGTTTTCTAATCGAGGGGGGCCGATCGATTCATCTGAACGTATCCATCAATGGCGGAGGAGATCAGGTCAAGCGGTACGGTTCGTTGGTTCGACGACCACAAGTGCTTCGGCTTCATCGCCCCCGACGACGGCGGCGAAGATCTGTTCGTCCACCAGTCCGCAATCAAATCCGACGGCTTTCGCACCCTCTACGAGGGCCAAGCCGTCGAGTTCGTCGTGATCTCCGAGAATAACAAAACCAAGGCCATCGACGTCACCGGTCCTAACGGATCTCCCCTCGACAAGGTCCAAAACGACGGTCACGGCCGCCGTTTCGGTGATCACGGAGGTTGTTATAACTGTGGTGAGAGTGGACACTTGGCGAGGGATTGTCGTAACCAGAAGACGACGTCACGTGACCGCAGCGGCGGTTATGGGGCGTCACGTGACCGGTTCGGTGGTTATGGATTTCGCAGCGGCGGAGGTGGAGGTGGTTGTTATAACTGTGGAGAGAGTGGGCACTTAGCGAGGGACTGTAGAAACCAGGTGATGACGTCACGTGACGTAGGCGGCGGAGGAGGAGGAGGAGGTGGAGGCGGGGGTTGTTTTACCTGCGGTGAGGTTGGACACGTGGCGAGAGAGTGTAGTGGCGGCCGTGGCGGTGGTGGATCGGGTGGTGGTGGAGGGGAGTGTTTTACTTGTGGTGGGGTTGGGCATTTTTCGAGGGAGTGTCCAAGCAGCGGTGGCGGTGGCGGTGGCGGAAGGTTTGGAGGAGGAGGTGGCGGCGGCGGCGGTTATGGTGGCGGAAGGTTTGGAGGAGGCGGCGGTGGCGGCGGTTATGGGAGGTTTGGAAGTGGGGGCGGTGGCGGTGGAAGTAAGTGCTTCAATTGTGGGGAGCAAGGGCACTTTGCTAGAGAATGCCCCAACAGTACAGCTGCTTGACAATTGATTTCTGAAAAGGGTAAAACCGTATTGGTTGATTTCTTGTTTCTTTACCTTGTTTTGATACTTTGATCTGTGATCTTTATGGGCTGTGTTTTCTTCTGGTGGGTTATACACAGGATCCTTCTTTTAGATAGTCTCTGCCCTCTGGTATTGGCTGAGAATTTTTACATTTATAGGCGGTGGTTTGGTAACTGATCTACGGTTTGTGTTTCGCTTTTGAATTTGATGAACTTGTGGTTGTTTTATGGTTGGTAAATTTTGTTCACGTGTTTATGTAAATGAATTTACTGATCTGATGGTTTAATGCTGCTTGAATCTTTAAATGAAATTGATTTTTTGGGCTCCAGTATTACTTTCCGTTTCAGTCTATTTGTTTCAATGTAGGCTATGAAAATTGGTTCTGCTGTATGCGAATTCTAGTCTAGACTAAAGAGAGTTTGAAAGTGAACTGGTTTGGCCCTGAGTCATCAGACTGGCTGAATCTGTCTCCAATTTCCCGTAATTTCACTGAGGGAAACTAAACAAATATTTTAGAGTCAGTTGATCGTATCCATATCTTCAATTCCATTTGGTTCTGTTCTTCCTATTTTGCAACTTGGTGCGTGACAGGCTGACAGTAATATCAAAGGGTTCATTATCTGGTGCGTGACAGGCTGAAATGAGGTCAACTTGAAGTATAATTTTCGATATGGTAATTAAAAGTTGGCCGGTAAATTGTTAAAAGAGGTCACCAAGACAACATTGTGGTTAGGGCCTTGAGGTGCAAGACTACTTTTTTAATCCAGGGACTTCTCATCTAGTAAAGGAAGTCTTCTAATCTTTAGGCTTGGGATGTCTCTGAGTGAGAAGATTGTTGGCCTCATTAAGAAAAATAGTAGCTGGAGGAAGACAAACGAACGGTGGTTCTAGGTGTATAGTAGCCCATCAACATTAAAAAAAGGGTTTCTTATAAACTAGTTAGCCACATAAAGGAGAGAATATCATGATTCCTATTAGTCTGGTCTTCTTATCGATAAATAAATGTGATTTTTTTTAACTGATTGATTCGTGGTAGGTTGACGAGATTACTGCCCACAAAACGTAGTTCCTAGTAGTACGATATTGGTCACCAAAGGAGTTATATCCATTCTTGCTGCTGCCTGGTGCTACTTTTAAAAGAGTGGTCCCTAGTAGATTGACGAGACTACTGGCCATAAAATAAAGTTCCCAGCGGCCAGTAGCACGCTATTGCTCACCAAAGGTGTGATTTAGTAGTACCTAGTAAGGCTATTTGCTATGATAAAAAGTACTTTGATTGTTGGATCAAATTTTTCCGTGTGAGATTTATGACATAAGCTGCCTCAGTTTTGGGGTGATTACGGCTGCTGGCTATGATAAAAAGTTCAGTTGTTGAATCAAGTTTATTTGACGGACTCATGGCATATGTTGCTTCGGTTCTGTATTGTCAGATGAATTTACTATACAATAGCCTCGATATTATGGTGGCTCAAATATGATTCTTAATCAGATCAGAAGGTATTCTATCCTTCCATTCTCACAGCTACTGCTTTTAATTTAAAAGATTGGTTCCTAGTAGGTTGATGAGACTACCTGCCACAAGGCTGCTGGCTAGGATACTCAGTTTTGGATACGACTTGGCCTTGGTTCTATATTGCTATCACGAATTCACAATTTGTACTGCCTCGAATCTCGATATTATGATGCCTCAAGTAGAAGGAAAGTTGGATCCAAAACTAATCTTGTCTCATAAAATTTGGATCACATTTACATGGTAGATCCAAAGTTACACAATGCCGCGAAAGGAAGAAGGACCATGTATGCTTGAAGGGTCCTAATAGTAAAAGTTCGATAAGTCCCTCGTGAAAAAATTAGGTGCCTATACTCTAGCACTGGGGATATTGCCTAGAACTGGGGATATATGTGGCTCAGATGAACTCACAACATATGTTGACTAGATCAATGTTCTAAAACTCGATAGGCGCTACTAGGGTGGAGAAGGGGTGCCTAGTGTCTATGCGCCAACTAGTCGGCTGCCTAATCTTTGCGTTGGACCACCGCCTATCACCTAGGCAGGGACTAGTTGACCGACTTTTAGAAAACTGGCCTCGATATTATGATGCCTCAAATAGAAGGACAAGTTGGTTCCAAAACTACTGTTGTTTCTAGTCAATTTTGGATCACATTTACTTGATACTTTTTTCTGCTTTTTCTGTTCAGTATTTTCTTTCGGTGGGCAGGATCCTTCAATAAGATAGTCTCTGGTTTTCCTTTTTGGTTTTGGTTTTGGAGGGGAGTGAGAATCTTGCCAGTTGATATACATGTATCAGTGGCAGTTTGGTAACTGATCTGGGGTATGTGCTTTGTTTTTGGATTGATGAACTTGGAATGTCTTACATTGAATATGGGTGTATATGTCAAAAGCACCTTCGTTTTCAAGTGAAATTGGGTTAGTATACGAACTACTCTGGTGTGTAGAATATTTAACGACGTTGACCTGGTAAACTTTGAAGTCCGATCACGCTGTTGCTTAAACATATATTCTTTAACAGTAGACAGGTGACATGCCTCCTCCCAAGCATACACCAGTTTCTGTTCCGTCTTATACGGCCTTGATATGTGAAGATCAAGCTCTCAGTGTAGAAGACCCTACCCCCCAGTCTCTTCTTGCACGGATCTAAAATAGTCATGAACCATTGTACTATTAGTTAGGTGCTTGAGGTTTCGCTAGGAAGAGATGGAGCCAAATTTTGTGTTTTTGGTCAGTTGCTTAATGAATCAGACATCTTAGATGAACTTCCTTAGTAGTCCTGCAGGCAAGGAAATTTGTTTTTCTGGATAGTTTTATGTCTGCCGTTGGAATTGGTGACTGATGGTTGTATTGGTTGGAGGTGCTGGCGTTGCTAGTGGTGCTCATAGAGTTGGCGCTGCTGTTGTGAGAGCGGAGTGATGCTGGCATGGAATATGCAGTTTCTGATCTTTAGGTCTGTGGCTTTGTGGGGTTGGTTTCACATTTGAACTTCCAAGGGACAGAAACTGAATGCTTGTATTGATGGTGGGGGTGGTCAGAGGCAGCAGGGGTGGTGTGATGGCAGAAGATTTCGCTGTGATGGTTAATGCAACCTGCGTGCCAAATGATGGTGGATGAAGTGGCGGCAATTGTCGGAAGTAGTGTTCTTGTCAACTTCATCTGGAGTTTTGATTTCAACAGAAGCTGCTAAAGTATAATGGTGCTTTTTGAGATCTTGGTATTTCTGGTGGTTAGCGTTGAGATTTTATTTCCCGACCGTTCTTCATGGTGCACCTAATCTGCTAAGATTGTCTAAGGTGTGACTGAATGTTTATAATAAAGGGTCTATGAGCTTGTGCCTCTTTTTTTGGGAGAAAAATAGGTGGAACAACTTGTAATGCAGGGCAAAAAGAGGTGCTCAAATGAAACCCGTAAACACAATTTTACTTGTGACCGAAGGTTTGAGAAGAGTCTTAAGAGTTTGTTCATCTATTCAGGAGTCATAGGTGGATCACCTTATAATGCAGGTGAAGTACTAGTGCTCCAATAATTCCTCGTAACACAGGTGCCTGCTGAAGCCAATTTGGCCTAGGCTTTCTGAAATCACGAGCTTCGGCCTCAGTTTTCACATGGAGGTAAGTTCGTTGAAGGCCTTGGATCTTGAATCACTTCATTATTGATTCAGTTGTTTCAATTATTCCTTCCTTGTCCTTGTTACGATTTCTGATGTTTTTTGGAAATGTTGCTCCTGGTCTCGTACCTCCTTGGTTCATGGTTGTGTTATGATGCATGCTTGTTCTGTTAGTTTAAATGATCCTCAATTTAACCGAGAACTACTTTGGCAAGCAACGATTCCCCCCCCCCCCCCCCCCCCAAAGAATCCTACCAAGCAACATATGGCATGTGGTTTATAAAATGACTGTTTGATGCTGGTGGAATGATTATAACCTCGTTTAACCTCTTTCACACATTAAATTACTGTGTAAAAGGCACATTACTTGTCCCAACTCGACTCCACTAGCCATCCAAAAGTGTTTTTGGCGGTTCGGATTTAAACTTTTGTTCGTTTTTTGGTTGGTATTTTTGAGAAAAGTTTTTGAGATAATCGTTTTTTATAAGCAATATACATCGAAAAAGTTCAAAATAAATAAAAAAGAAATTTGATAAAAATTTATTAAAGACGAAAAAGATGACGAGACCGTGAACTTTTAGAGATATTTTTTGTCGACTACCAACCAAACAAATTTAATATTTTAGCGTGTACAAATACACACCAACTCCTATCCGTCAGAGCAAGTAAATTGTGAATCTCACAACCAAATTTCGAATCCAATCAAATTAGTAGAAGCTCAACTGCTTTCTAAAGTTCCTCCATTAATGGCTAGGCTTCAATTGTCTCTTCTTGCTCTTTCTCCATTTGCCTCTTCTTCACTTCAGGTAATTTGTAGAAAAATGGGTAAATCACCTAGACACCTCCTATACTATACGAAATGGAAGAAGACATCCCCTAAACTAAATAAACCTATGATGACACCCCCTCAACTATTTTCCGTTATCCCCGACACCCCTTCCGTTAGCAATCCGTCCACTTCCATTAATTTTTTTGGCAAAATATATATGTTTTTTCCAAATTTGCCCTCACTTGTATTTTTCCTTCAAAATCTACCCTCTTCCTCTCCCTCCAAAACTCCCTCCGACACCTGAGCCCTCAACATCCAGAAAAACAAAAGAACAAGTTTAAACTAAACAAAGAGGAACATAATCTTTAATCTAATCTATAAGATTCTCTTCCAAACCAACAAGAAAACTCTAATTCTAGATTAAAATAGGCATAATCCCGATTTCCAACAAGGAATCAAGGATCAGATTCTCTTTCCCTCTCTATTTCTCTCTCTATATAGGCATATACATGATATACTGTAGCATGTATTCCAAACCTGCTGTATGCAATTTGCATACATGCATTCAAACCCGCATTTAATAAGACAAAAATCAAGCCTCCAAAAGACTTTTATTACTCTTTAATTAATGCTCCTATTAGTCGTTCACACCTCATACGCAAGAGGCTGTACATTTTCGAGTGGATGTTCATGGCGATTTGGAAGTCATAAAGGCTCTGGCCTCAGCGACCTGGACCTCCTTCATGAACTTGCCTGCGAATTGTGAAGGGAGTTGTGGAATTAGGGTTTGAAATTGAAGGCATTTTGGATGGATGGATGGGTTTGAAGGAAAAATTGAGAAGGGAATTGTGGAATTAGGGTTTGGAATTGAACTGGATTTGGATTGTAGAGAACATAAAGGGAATCGATATATAAGGGGCATAAATGTCTTTAAGTAGTCTTTTTTAACGGAGTTAGGGAGTTTAAACCTTTCCGATAGTTGAGGGGGTGTCGTCGTAGGTTTATTTAGTTTAGGGGGTGTCTTCTTCCATTTGGTATAGTATAGGGGGTGTCTAGGTGATTTACCCGAAAAATTACCAATTCTAACTGTTTATTTGGTAATGTGTTTCCACTTTTTGTATGTTGCTTCTAGAACAATTGATGAATACAACGCCGAATTAGTTTTACAGAACACGTTTAAAAAAATATAAAAGCACCTGGTTTTGTTTTTGAATTGTGGCTTCTAGAACAATTTGATGAATACAAAACTGAATTAGTTTTATAATTTGAAAACATCTTCTTGTTCTTTCGTTGACATCTATTCATTTACCAAAAAGTACTTTATTAACAATTTCAGAATTCTCAGTTCAAAAAAAAAAAACAAAAAACAATTTCAGAATTCATCATTGATGCGCGTATTGCGTTTCGTGAAAATACTTTCACGAAACATTGATTCTAAGACAAGTAAACATATCCGTAAGGCCAGAAGTACGTTGCAGTTTGGCAAAAGTTCTTGCTCTTTCCATGATGCGTGATTTTGGAACTTGCTTTTATTGTTGTTTGTGAAATACGAGAAGCAAACAACAAACAAAATTACATTTACTTCCACCAAAATTACATTTATTTCCGCACCTTAGAACTTTGATTTCTCAGCAACAAAGGTTAAACAAAAAGGAAAATAATTATGCTTCCGCAGCTCTCTGAACTTACATTTGGGCATTTTCCAAGCTAAAATAGCTAAAAAGCTAGTTTTGCTAGCCTGGTTTACTTGATCTAAATCTCTGCTGAGATTTCAAATAAAACTTGAACAATTTGAATCCTTCGACCCATTTTGTCATACCGAGGTGTAACTTTACCAGAGTGGTTAAGTTCAAAGAAACAATTGGAATATGCCTTAACGCAATATATGCTAAATTTACATGCATCACATGAGAGTGAGACGATGTGTTGCTACCTCTTTATGAAAACTAGATCTTCATTCTGTGCATGTCTACATATATAGGAAAGTTCAACATTGAATTTGTATTAGATCATACATGGAAAAGTCGACATGCGCGTTATTGACGAATGAAAACATTAGATGTGGACAAAGTACGAAAAATTATAATGGAAAATCTAAACTTTGATATTATACTGAGTAATAGGGTGTTCAATTTATAAGTTAAGACTTAACATCATTAGAAATTTCTTTAATATATAGTTGTTGATTTGTTTACCGAAGTGATTTTTCAATGGACTTACAAATAGGGTAGCAATAAATGAAAAACATTAGCTGGAATTTTAATGAAGCATTTTTTCTAGACATGGCATGGAGGAATCGGAGAATTTGTTTTGGTAGATTTGGGACTGGAAAGATGACTGATGGAAAATATTGAAGAAAAAAAAAAAAGACGAAAACAGCATTGAGTAGTTCGTCATTTTCCTTTTTTTTTTTTTGGAATGGAAAAAATATTAAATTTTATTAATCTTGAACAAGTCTTTCCTAGCCAAGATAAAATCTTGATTTTTAATTTTTGAGTTGTTGTCCGACACATTATTTACAGCTTTTGCAATGATAAACAAAAATTTTATTAATCACTGCAAATGAATAAGCTTGTTACAATGATTAAAGGGACGAGAGCAAATGCATCACAACCATTACCATGCATCTCAACTAGATTGGCACCCATGGATTGGACAATCATATGCCGCTCAGCACCCAAAATAAAGAAGGATGGCAAGATGCCGGCATCCACCAAGACAAAAGATTATAAATACCCCCAGGGCAAGCCCAAGTATTGATGCTCTTTTAGGTAGCCTATACCGTTGGCTGAACTTACACGGGAGGATATTGGAGCTTGTTAAGCTTATGACATGTGAAATGAATTGAATTCATCAGAGATTCACCCAAAGTACTGTCAATTAGAGCACGTTTGAGATTGGCTTGTTAATATATTTTTGAAGCTTTTAAAATTTGCTTCTTTGATCTATGATGGAGAAATGGTCAAGAATTTGCTCCTAATTCGGTATTTGGTTCGCTCTTATTATTCGGATTGTTTGTCCTCCGGCTAAGCTTAGCTAATCCCACCCCACACCCCATCATAAGCTTATCCGGGTACGGGCAATTACTAGTGTGCTCCTAATTAAAGAGTCTCTAATGATGAACTTTTTGTAGACATATAGCTTGATTTAATAATGTCACATCTCAATCTCTAACTAACATTTTTAATTAACATGCCAAATACAGTCTATCGTGAATAACTTTGGTGGAACAAAAAACTTGTTGCCGGTGGTCAACATTTTCTTTTTTAAATTTGAACGGCAAATTTTTTTTTTTTTATAAATCAAATATATCAAAGATATAAGATTAAATAGAACAAGATGAACTGTGAAGATGACGACCGAGAATCAACTTATACTACTATATTTTTTTGGGAATGTGAAAATGACAACCGAGAATATTCAATGATAAGATGACATCAAATGTGATTTCTCACCACTAGATCGATGTGAAGAAGTTTTGAAAAATATCTTAAAAAACTGGTGGGTTTTATGCCCAGAGCCGGCCTTGCTTGAGCTTCTCATTGTTGGGTATATAAATAGACACAAATTATAGGCCACTTGAATTGTGAATGTCACAACCAAATTTCGAATCCAATAAACTGTATTATAATTTTCGGAAAGGAGAATACAGTCAAATTAGTAGAAGTCTGAGCTGCTTTCCAAAGTTCGTCCATTAATGGCTAGGCTTCAATTGTCTCTTCTTGCTCTTTTCCCCATTTGTCTCCTTTTCATTTCAGGTAATTCAGAAAAATTAACTTTCTAACTGTTTATTTGGTAATTTGTTTTTCACTATATATTTCTTTGTTGTTTTCATGTGTGAGCGAGAAACCTATAGTTTTTGTTTTGCATTGTTTCAAAACAGTGTTTCGGTATAGTTGTTTTATGAAATTTTTAAGATCACAAACTCTCATCATTTTCGTACTGTTCTTATTTTCTAATGAAAATAGTTTGCAAAACTTTTAAAACATATTGTTGTTATTTCCGTAGAATCACTTGATCATTTACTTAGATAACAATTTCAGAATTCGTAATTTAGATGTGCTTGGTGAAGATATTTTTAATTCTTGACTTAAGGAATTGGAACAGTGCCTGAACTAAACAAATCCAGAAGGCCAGATCGAAGTACATTTTAATTCGATGAACAGTTTTTGGATAAATAAAATGATGGATGTTTTTGAAATTCATTCCCGGTCCTTCTTTCTTGCACTAGTCATTCTTGATGGCACTTGTTTCTCAGCAAAGTCATTTGTTCTGGCTCGACCACTTTAGTTTTTGAATCAATAAAATGATGGATGTTTTTAAAATTTGCTCTTATTGTTGTCTCTGAAGTACGAGAAACAAACAACAAAGAAAATGACATTTACCGCCTCGGTTCTAATTTGGTTGTCCAGTTTGGTAAATTCAACTTATGAACGAGAAATAATCAACTCACATTGAGAATTTTAAATTTTTAAAAATGCATTTCAATTCAAATTGCTCGTCACCTCAAATTAAGAGGGAAGCGTAAAATGGTACTATTTGAAACCATTGGAAAACTACTAATAAAGTAGACAAATAAAATATGAGAGATGGAGTATTTTTTTTTTCTTCCAACAATTGAACTAAATCCTCTGCATGCTTTTCACATTTATCTTTATTTTTTCAATCCACAGGTGTATTTTCACAAACAACTTTCACAATACAAAATCAGTGCAACCACCCAGTATGGCCAGCCCTAGTATCCAACCCCGGAGCACCTCCGCTCCCCACCACCGGCTTCTTGCTCGACCCCTTATCCTTCCTGACCGTCTCTATCCCCGCCTCCTGGTCCGGCAGCCTATGGGCTCGCACCCGCTGCACCACCGACCCCACCACCGGCCAATTCACCTGCGAGACCGGTGATTGCGGCACGGGCAACATCGAATGCAACGGCGCGGGCGGCGCCCCTCCTACCACCCTCTTCCAGGCCAACCTTGGCTCTGGTGGCAGCCTCGACACCTACGAGATCAGTGTCGTCACCGGCTTTAACACCCCGGTTTGGGTGGTCCCGTTTGGTGCAAACGGTGAATGCCCCATCGCCGCATGCACGACGGACATCAACGCCGAGTGCCCGACGGATTTGGGGCTGGTCGACAACACGGGTACGACTGTGGCGTGTATGAGCGCGTGTACGGCTTTTGGGGACCCCGTGTATTGTTGTACCGGGGCATACTCGACACCGGCCACGTGTGGGCCGAGTTCTTATTCGGAGTTCTTTAAGAGCGCGTGTCCGTCGGCGGCTACTTACGCATTCGATGGTGGGAGTTTCACTTGTGCCTCTGCGACTTACACCATCACTTTCTGCCCTAGTTAGGGTTCTAGGTAAATTTACCTCCATTTTCTTACCTTTTTATGAGTTTTGAATGATTTACAATCCACTGTAAAGTAGAGAGTATAACAGAGTGCAGTACAGAACTAAGTGCTATACACAAAAAAAGGATCGATGTGGGAGTTATCTCTAGTGTATGTCACTACTACAATAAACTTAAAAGATCACAGGTAAAACTCGTGATCTTTATAATTTAATCACGGTTTTAAAACCATGGTTGATGGAGCCGTTATTAAAAGTCTTTAAGATTAAACCACGGTTTATGTCCGTGGTTAAATGTATGTCCAAACTGATATGTAAACACATAAAGCGTGATGTTAAACAAGATAAGACCACAGTTTTGACAACAAACCGTGGTTAAAGATCATAAAAGATCACGGTTTCAAAATAAAAGCGTGTTTAAAAACATTATACAATTACGGTTTACATGGCAAACCGTAGTCAAATCAACAATATTATCACGGTTTGAAGATAAAACTGTAATAAAATTAGTATTAAGATCACGGTTTGGATAAATAATGTGATTAAAAATACTATACAATCACGGTTTGCTAAAAAGACCGTGATTAAATTTACTTTATCATCACAGTTTGGACAAATAACGTGATTAAAAATACTATACGTACAACCACGGTTTGCCCAAAAAACCGTGAGTAAATTAATTATACCATCACCGTATTTAATGTGACTTGCCACTTGACACCATCTCCACAACCTCTCAATTCTTATCCCAACATGCATTTCCTAAGAATTGAACCCCCAACCTCTCAAGTCTTATCCTAACACTCAACCACTATGCTACCAAAGTCTTTATGTCAGATTTTCAAAAAAGTATTTCTATGTATTATCTTTTCATTTATTCCCTTTTATATTACAACAAATATGTAATCTATTTTACATAAAATATATTGTATAATATTATAATATTTTATTTTATTTTATTTTATTCTACTTTATATAAATTATACGATCGACGACGTAAATTTGGTCGCCGTATATAGATTACCCTTGGCGGCAACTAGTAATTTGATAGACGAATACACTAACAAAAAAATTAGTTAGTGACATGTTTTCTCTTTGGCGACAAATATTTTTTGTCGCCATATGCCTCTGCCAGATTTCTACTTGGCTCCAACCATTTCACACCGGATAATCTTTTGGCGCTAAACATTCCCGACTAAGCTCATATTTTCGTCGATAAAGACATCGCATAAGGCGACAAATATCTGTTTCGTTGCCAAAAGTGATGCATAAGGTGGCAAAATTAAAAAAAAAACCTAAGATAAACAATAAAGTATTTACTAGTCTCTCACACTTGTGATCGAAGTATGGTTAAAATATACAAACATCTTTTATTAAGGTTTAAAAAATTGTGAGAAGAATGATTTTTTAATCACGGTTGTAACAAAGTGTGGTTAAAATAAACACATTTTATCACGGTTTATAACAAAGCGTGGTGAAATAAATACATTTTATCACACTTGTAATCGAAGTGTGGTTAAAATATGCGAAACACGTTTCACGGTTGAAAAAAATGTGATAAAAAAGTTTTTATCACGGTTGTAACACGACGTGATTAAAATAAATCACATTTTATCACACTTGTAACAAAGTGTGGTGGAAATAAACACATTTTATCACACTTGTAGGGAAATGTGATGAAATTAAGCAATTATAATCACAGTTCTCTTAAACATGTGATAATTGTTATTAATCACTACGGTTTATTAGCAAAGTGACATTAAAAACTCACCTTGCATTTCTTTATCACAGTTTCATCAAAACCGTAATCTTTCAAATTTTCTTAGTGTGATCTTTATCAATTATTCTAGTAGTGTGTGGTGTTTTGTTTTTTCAGGTAAAGGTGGTGTTTTTGGATTTTTTGGTGTTGGTTTTGTGTTTGTGGGGGATCTGTAGTTCGGCTTTAGGCTTTTGGGTGTTGGTTGTTTTTGTTGTTTTCTTGTTAATTTTTTAATTTTTTGAGTCTCGAGAGGCATATTTGATGCTTTTCTCTTGTCTCGTTTAATTTTGTATCTTCGACATTTGAGTAATAAAATTCTTTTCGCTGTTAAAAACAATTCTAATTTTGTAAGGTATCTAGCTCCCTATTAATTAAGCTGGTGAAAACTGTTAAATGCTATGGTAGTATGATTTTTCATGCAATATGATATTGACTTAATTACAAGAGTTACAGTTGAAGCTTATGAATTACTGTTATATCATTGACTAGTTGAAAAGTATTTCATTAACTTTTTTTTTTTTAACTCTCATGGAAAGCATGTAATTAATTTTGGCATGCGTAAATCTCACATGAACTTGTTGGTTTCCCATTTTCAGGTAACCTTAGAAAAGGCTGTTGGTATTGTCGCAATATATTAAATCTCGCTGAGAGATTTCAAATTCAACTTGAGCAATTTGCCTGGTTCGACTCATTTATTCATTCCTAGGTGTAACTAGACCAATTGTGTCAATTAGTTCAATGAAACGATAGGAAGGCCTCAATGCAATATGCTAAATACAATGAAATAATGCATCACATATATGAGACGATGTGTTGCGAAAATGAAAATTTTCATTCGGTCTGTGTCTATGACATGGAAAAAGTCCAAAACCAATTTGTATTAACTAGATGAAAAGACAAGT
This sequence comes from Gaultheria prostrata, assembly GCA_036023075.1. NCBI lineage: Eukaryota > Viridiplantae > Streptophyta > Magnoliopsida > Ericales > Ericaceae > Gaultheria > Gaultheria prostrata. The sequence goes on along the minus strand of JAXBDA010002057.1, from coordinate 21,460 downwards.
TAGCGACCAATGACAACATTAGATGTGGACAAATTTTGATAAATTACACTACTGGAAAATTGACTCGATAGCGACGTCCAATGAAAATATTAGATGACACGTTAGTGACCACTATTGTCTAAATGGTATTTTCGATCATTGTATACAGCGTGAAGACAAGTCATCAATTCCCTCACTTACATTACAAAAAATATCATTTAGCAGAAATTGCACTCACTTTCGATTACAGTTGGGAATACGGTATTTTTTTTTGTGAAAACTCACCCTCACTGTCACTACATTAGCACCCTGCTTACAACATTAAAATTTGAGATGCTATTGAGTAATAGGGTGATTATATATAATGGACTCAAAAAATATGGTAGCGAATAAATGAAAAGACTAGCTGGAATTCTAATGATGCACTTTTTCTACACATAGCATGGAGGAATTGGAGAAATGTTTTACTAGTAGATTTGGGAAAGGGAAGATGACGATGGAAATTCTTGAAGGAAAAGAAAAGATGAAATCATGATTTTAGTTGCAGTAGCTTGTTTATGTTTGAATTAAAATCTAACATTGGTGCTGTTACGAAGGATCATCTCGATCATTCTATTGCCAGTCAAGCAATTTTCGTTTTCCATCCGATAGAATGATTTCATTACTTTTTTTTTTGATTGGCAAAAATATTTATAAATCTATGAAAGAGAAACAAAGGTTAAACGGACCAATGACAAATAACAAAAGCCGCCCAAGATCCAAAACCTAATAAAGTAATAATGAAGATCATCAAACCTTAGGAAATGGAATATCATTACTTATAACGGTATACCTTATGTTAAACTTTCTCAAGGTCAGTAAAACAACCACTTTAATTTGTTTCAATGCACATGCAAACACACCAATTGATATGTTGTTTCAATGCACATGCGTACACACATGAAGGAAATGAATACTGTTGGGTGAAGACCAAGGAAGGCAAGTCTAGATTCGGTCGGGGCGGAGGTTAGGTGCGCCAAGTATTAATTGGCTCGTTGGCGCTTGGTTGCGCTAAGGGAATAAGGAAATAAAGTTGCCTTCACTAATAATCGCGGATTTTGATGAGATAGTAAGCGCTTGATCCTAACAAGTGGTATCAAAACCAAGGTCAATGGACGTTCTACTCTCTCGGATAGAATGTTAATTGGTTGCGGGCAGGTGCTATTGTTGGGCAAAGACCAAAGTAGGCCAAGTCACAGTTAACCCATTGGCACTTGGGTGCAATAAGAGAATATGAGTAATTTGTTTGAGTTATTATTTTTTGGTTCATGAAATTTTGTTAAAATAATTAAGCCAATTAATATGAATTCGCCACTTGTCTTCGTATCAAGTATTCTCACAAAAGTACCCTTTTGGTTAAGAAATATAATTATGACAAAGCTGTTCTGGTTTTTGTTGGACAAAAATTTAGACCATAAGAGTCTAGTACTGTGGACATGGTACAAATCAGGTCTATGGAATGAAAATGACAAACGAAATGCTATTAGAGACATGAGAAACATTAGGTGGAACTCTAACGATATGCAACATTTTCTAAACATAGAAAGAAGGAATTAAACGGAGTTTTTTTTTACTATATATATTTGAGACGGCGAAGATGACGACTGGCCGATCAAGAATCTACAAGAATAAAGATTACAAAATCAATGGTGGTTTCCACAAGTAAGATGTGAAAGAAATTCGGAACAATTATATAGTTGGGCTTGTGCTCAAATCCGGCCAGCTTGCTTGAGCTTCTCATTTAAGTGTGTACGCGCGTAAATAGAGACCAATTAGTCAAATGTAAATCTCACGCGACTTTCGAATCCAATCAAAGTAGTAGAAGTCTCAGCAAAGTTCCAAACTTCCTCCAATGGCTAGGCTTCAATTTGCTCTTGTTGCTGTTTTCTCCATTTGCCTCCTCTTTGCTTCAGGTAAGTACGTAAGAGAAATTAGTAACTTTAATTCTAACCTTAATTTTTCTTTTTGTTGTGTGTTTTAACTTTTTTTTGTTGTTGTTTTCATGCGTGAGAAATTTTTTGTTTCTAGAACAATTGCTTGAATTCAACGTGGAATTAAATGATGCATGTGTTTGAAATTTGCTCCTGTTTTTGTTTCTGAAATACAAAAGCAAACAACAAATAAAAACAACAATATACTCCCTCCATGCTAATTTTTTTGTTCGATTTGAGAAAAATCCGGCTTATTAATGAGATACAATGATTATACTTGGAAATTTTTGTCTTTTTAAAAATGCCTTTCAATTCAAATTGCACTTGTCACCTCAAACTAAGAGAGAAAGGTAAAGAAGATATTGTTATTGAACTTCATTCTTGATATCTTTAAAATGAACAAACAAGTTAGGTCATTGAAAAGGGAGTAAAAAATTAAAACAAATTATAAAATGGGATGGAGGGAGGGTTCAACAATCTAGGGAGCAACAATGTTAGTTAGCCGGACAAGATACCTCGAAAATTACTCAGAAAGTAAAATCAGTGCTTCAGATTCACTTGAATATTTATTTGAACCACTGATTTCACATTTGGGGGTTATTTTCACGAAACACTTTCGGGTACTTAGCATTTGTAGGGAGTATTTACCTAGAATAGAACCAGTTCCTCTAATTTTCACATTTCCTTATTGTTTTTCAATCCCCAGGTGTATTTTCACAATCACTTTTCACAGTTCTCAACCAGTGTACTGTGTAGCTTTCCAGCGTGGCCAGTCATATTATCCGGCGCCGGTGTAATGCCCCGAATTTTGGGGCGTTAATAATAATATTAAAATAGTGGATTCGGAATAAATATTACAAGTCTTTAAATAAAATCCTGAATATTACATAATCAAATACTGGGTCGGGTCTACGGCATCTCTCAGACCTCTGCCGGGTCTGTCCCCAAGTTAGCAGCTTCTCCATACTGCTCCAGATCGTAATATCCTTCCTGGTTATACTGGCAATCTAGCATAATACGTCCGAGTTGACAAACAACATTATAGTATTACGCCAGTGTTACACAAAGTAACACCGTGAGCGATAAGCCCAGCAAATTACCCTACCCAAATCCTAGTCTAGCAATTCTAGAACAATATGTGAATAGAGAGACAATAAATAATTCAAGTTCAGTAAATCATGATTCTAAGCGTGGCGGTGAAACAGAGTAACTGAAATTAGAGTGCGTGCAATAGTGTCATTTTCCATAACGGTAGTGTCCATGTCATAAGGTCAACAGCAGTGTCAAATCAGGATCTCGGATCATTTTTCAAATAGTATTCTTCTTCAAATTTTATATTCGTCAGTATCTCGTATCATTATGCAAACAGTATTCTTCTTCATTAGCTTCTTAATTTAGTTATTTAATTTGCGGGTTCTCTCTAGTATAGAGATTAAAACCATGGAAGTATTTAATAAAAACCATCCAAGGATAAATGAGAATTATCACGTTAAAATGCTCATGTGGACATGGGTTGATGAATTTGTGAAAAGAGTCTTCATCCCACGTTTGTTTCCAACGATGTTACGTACCCCAAAAATATACTCCGAAGATTACAAGTGAAATCAATGGTTCATATTCACTTGAATAATTATTTGATCCGTGGATTTCACTTTCGGGATAATTTTGGGGCTCCTTTTTGGGCACTTGGTATTTTCTCGTTGATTTAATCATCATCCATGTGGGCCTAGCCCATTAACCCACACTTCGTGCGGCCGACCACCCGAATTGGGCTGACCGTACACTCAATGCACGAAGTTGGGCTTGGGTTGGGGCCGTTCCTGGATTAAATACTCCAATTGATTCTTATAAATGATGGTTCAATTTTTAAACTGAAGGAATTTTATTTTTTTGGTAATACAGATTCCAGGGTCTCTTGGACCAGCTTGCTTGCACCTTGGATTAATCTTACAGTCCATCCAACAACCATTTCACACGATTATGCATGGGGTGAGGTGGCCCCAAACAGGGGTGGAGGGTTCAAGGGGCTGGGATGGGCTTGAGCCACCCCCACTTTTTTAAAGAATAAAAAATTTCCAAGGAGGACTCTCTCTTTGTGATTAAATTTTGGATATCCCAGATGTGAGTGCCCGTTATATTCCGAGGGTCGAGCTTGTGGTCATCAAGATGAGCTTACAATTGAGCATTATTATCGAGGCAAGACTTTTTATGCTACAATTGATTCTCAATTACAAGAGTTAAGCAGTCGTTTCAATGAGCATTTGATGGAATTGATTACTCTTAGCCCGACTTTGGATCCTCGGGACCATCAATCATTTGAAATTGCACGTATTCCTTTACTGAATAGTTAAAAAGGGAATGAAGGAGTAATAGCAAAGGAAAATCTTGCAATTTTAGTATTATTACAATTTTGCAAAAAGATGTTAGAGACCATAAACCATTTATGGTCTCAGATTATTCCAGAAAACAGAGAGCCCGTGAGAAAGGAGAAAAGGGGAGGGTTTTTGTTCCAGCTTCAAGCCAAGATCGGGTATTCATCTCTTGTGCGATTTGGATGAAATTTCAGTATGTTGCTCCCCTCGACGAGCTCTACGTTTTGATCGGCGCGGATACGTTTCTCTCACCTATTAGGATCTCTACAAATACCACTAGATCGTAGTCAATTTGGTCAGAGAAGATACGTTTTATTTTTATTTTTTTGAGTTTTTACTATTCATTAATTTTTGGAATTTGGGTTCAAAGTTGTATTTTTGATGAAGTAGAAATGCCTTTTTTTTTTTTTTAAGTTTTTACTATTTGATATTTTTTGGAATTTGGGTTCAAAGTTGATACCAAATAGAAAACGTTAGTATATCAGTATATTTGTCAAAACCAAAACAAATGTATATTTTTCAGTACCTACTGGGTACCACGTGGTATCCAGTCGACGCATCCGAGCCGTCCATTTTAGTTTTGGACGGTCCGGATTTGGGGAAAGAAAAAGGAGAGAGAGTGAGGAAAGAAGATGTTTTAATCTCGGCCGTCCAATATACTTTTGGACGGCTCGGATGCAATATTTGGGTTGAGCCTACGTGGCACCCAACTTTGTTTGGATGGATTTTTGAGAACCGGTCTTGAAAACCCCTCTTGAAAATCCAAAACCTGGTGGTTTTCAAAAGTGTGCATCAATGTGCTTTTCTGCCTTGTTTGGTGGTTTTTGAGAACCGATCTTGCAAAATCTTTTTGAAACCGAACAAAGTAGGGTTTTCAAAACCCGGTTTGGAAACCCAAACAAACAAACCCAGGTACCCAAAAATTTTCCGTCTGAATTGGTTTGATTGACCAAAGTCAACCCAAGCTCCCTTTTAACAGTCTTACCGCGAATCGATCTCCCCTCATCTCTATTTTCCTCCCTCGCCAAAGAAATCTGTGTCCGAGATTGAGAAGAAAAAAGAAATCTGTGTCAAATTCTCATTCTCTCGATTTCGTCAAATCCGATTCAAAACCTATCCCCCCGTCTCTCTGTGTGTGTGTGGCGGGTGATCGGATCGGTTAGTAGCATGTCGAAATCGTTGCCCTACTCAATGAAAGATGTCCACTACGACAACGCCAAGTTCCGCCAACGATCCTGCCTCAAGGTTCGAAACAACAAAAGCTACCACTACTCTCCAACTTTCGATTCATTCTGTGAATTTCGCATTTTCTTGTATTTGGCTGTCTTATTAGTTACTGGGTTTTGGTGGTTCCGAGATTTGGACTGACTTGCTCAAAACTTTACGGCAGAGGTTCTGTAAGGGTTGTTTCCCATTTGATAAAAGGAGAAATCCATAAAATCAACTGGGTTGATTTTAGCAAATGGTTTCAGATTTTAGCAAATGAGGAAATCATTTGCTAAAATCAACCCATTTTGAGGTTGTTTTATGGGTTGATTTTGGCAAAATGTGTTGATTTTAGCAAATGGTTTCCTCATTAGCTAAAATCAACCCAGTAAATCAACCCAGTTGATTTTATTAATTTCCCATTTTATCAAATGAGAAACAAAGTTCCCTTAATGGACTTTGATTGGGCTTAGTATGATTGAAGGCTTATGTACCGTATGATGTAATTCAGACACTTATACTTTTCTACCCCTTGCCCTTTTTACTACTCCAAATCCGAGTCAATTGCAACTGCACGTGCGGGAGAATGCTAGAATTTGCCCACATGAGGTAGTTATTAACCACTCATATATGAGCAGATGGTTGTCCATTGGATTTGATTTTACTAAGATGAACGGTGGAACTTCTGAAATGCTCTGCGTTGCTATAGATGTATGCATACTTAATGGTACTGGTTTCGATAAAATCATTGCTCATGACCAATTAACATTTTCTGTTTTTGTGACCTTTTTTCATATGCGATACCATGCAGAATGGCAGAGCTTATGGTCTAGTTACTTGACATTTTTTTGATTAGATTTTTAAATTCCTTTGTTGGGTAAGGTTGTAGAACTTTCCCTATGACTGGTTAGGTCTTTAAGTTGATGTTTTTTCTTTTTATAAACATAAGTAGTCTTTGAGTTGTTTTGGTTGTTCTTGAGCTATGGAAAGACGTAAGTTGCGAAGTTCATGGAACTCATATATCCTTAGAGTCAATTTGTTACGTTTTGTCTTGGAAATTTATCCTAATATTAAACTTATGCCAACTTTGAAATAGTTGTTAAGAAAGCTAGTACATGGTGTAAACTGTAAACTAAGGCAGTGTTTGTGAAATAAAGTTATTTGATGATGTAATCTTTTATTTCTTTGCAGTTTAAAGTCTTTTTGCCTTCAAGAAGATGTTCACCAGTGTTTGCTGATTGCAAAACTTGTCAAATGCTTTCGCCCATTCCACTAAATGACTTTCCTCTGCTTATTAAAAATAGGCTGCCTTGCTAAAAATTAGGCCTTATCAGTTCCCCTTTCTGACATCAGGATTACATGTTTTGAAGATCCGATAGTATTACTAATAGCTCATTGTTGATGTCTCAAAGGGATTAGTTAGTGTCATCTGTCAAGCACTGGATTTTTACAGCGCTTCTTGTAGCTTATATATCATACATATTGCTTCTTTACCCTCAAATATCAAATCTGCTCAATTGAATATTGTGTTATAACTTATTCTGGTTAAGGATTCAGTTATGTGTTTTGCAGAATATTCTGTTTTAAGGATTCAATTGTATGTTTTGCAGAGTGAACTACAGCTGGTTGTCTAGTTAATGTTATTCCTTGGGGTTCTTTCTTAACTTAAATTTTATGGAGCTTCTGATACCTTGATATGATTCATGTTGCTTCAAGGTGTTCGTAAAATGTTAAGATTAACAGTCCTCTGCTACTAGTTCGCTCTGTAAATCTTGAATTCTTAGATATTATAGTTGCTCGTTTACCCCCATGCACATACTTTTCTTTAACTTTGTTCTCCGTTGTTATTCAATGTATGTACAGGTGATTACCCAGACTATACTTACCAGTAAAAAGCATGACTGTACAAGCTGTAGTACGGGAAAGTTTTTAGTGCTACTAATGATTGGTGGCTTGGCATGTCTTATGTTAATTCATACAAGTTCGATCAACTCTGTTAGCAGTATAGAAAAAGATATAGGGACTGAAGCAGGAGATCATCTCATCACTAACGGTAGTAGCAGTTTCACTAGATTTTGGAGAAAACCACCAAGGCTTCCTCCTAGATTATCACCTGATGAAATGGGCAATAATAATAGTTCTCGTCATGAAGCTGAGAAGTCAAATGCAGCATCTAAGTGGAGAACTAGGCAGCAAAGTGTTAGAAACACATTTATCCATGCCTGGTCTGGCTATAAAAGCTATGCAATGGGTCATGATGAGCTTATGCCACTGAGCCAGAGGGGAGTTGACGGTTTAGGAGGTCTAGGTGCTACAGTTGTGGATGCTCTGGATACAGCCATGATAATGGGAATTGATGAAATAGTTTCTGAAGCAGGTTCTTGGATCGAAAAGCACCTTCCAAAGAGAATTAATGAGAAAGGTCAAGTGAATTTGTTTGAGACAACCATTCGTGTTTTAGGTGGCCTTTTGAGTGCTTACCATTTGAGCGGGGGACAACGAGGAAAGGACCTTGTCCACAAGGGTCCTGAACCAGTTGTCTATTTAGATAATGCTAGGAATTTAGCTGATCGACTGCTAACTGCTTTTACCTCAAGTCCAACCGCTATTCCCTTTAGTGACGTCGTTCTACGTGATCACACTGCTCATCCTGCTCCAGATGGTTTGAGTAGCACTTCTGAAGTTTCCACTTTACAGCTTGAGTTCAATTATCTAAGCTCCCTCACTGGTGATCCAAAGTATAGTGCTGAATCCATGAAGGTATTGGAACATTTGAAGACTCTCCCAAAAGTGGAAGGGCTGGTTCCTATTTACATAAGGTATGGCCTCTAGGCTTTATGTCTAAAGTTTTTATGATAAATCACATCATTGTTACCCTCAATGTTATCTTCCTCATTCATATAACTTTAATCATACTCAAGATAATTGACTTGATATTGATGACCTTACCTTTTCCCCCCTTACAGAAACTGTTGCTTTACATCCACCGAATTAGATTTTGAAACTTATGTTTGAAGAAAAAAATTGAAAACAAGCATCCTTTCAAAACAGGGAAAAGGGGAAAAAGAAAGAAAATATAGGAAGTGAGACATTTTTCCGTCGTATACCGCATGGGATACCCATCTGTCCGGATGGTTGTTTATATGTAGAGGTGGTGAAAAATTTCTTTGTTCAAATCGCTTTGACATAACAAATTTGCAATTGCATGAAGCAAATAATGAGAGGAAAAATGTGTGCTTCATTGGCAATGAGATTTGCCATTCAAATTATCACTTCCATAATTGAAGACAGTTTTCAACAAGTATGTGGTCATGGATCATCCCTAGCTTATTTTAATTTGTGAATTTGCTTTTAACTTTAGCACTGGAGGCATTTAAATACTCAGGAACTTATATACATTCTCTCTCTCTCTCTCTCTCTCTCTCTCTCCCCGTATGTACGTCCATATATATACAGAGATCTATTATAATGTACAATAGGAGAACCCATATTTGATGTCGGTCTTTTTTTTTCTTTTTTTCTTTTTGTGTATACTTTTACTATTTCAATAATGCCCTGTCCCAAATCAATTAATGCACCCTGTTTAACTTTGCACGGGCGGTTGTACTTTGATGTAAGCATAGTTTTTTCGTGTTATTAATTATAATTACTTTTTTATTGTATACTAATTATGGTTACCGTTGTTGAAGCATAAACTAGTTTTAGTATTTTGGCACAAGAAAGTAAAGTTCAAACATTCCCAATTGACAAAGCCCAAAGATGAAGATATTATTGAAAGAGATAAATATCTAGCTTAGAGGAGCTCAATTGGCTATAGGGTGTGGTGTGTTGTACCCTAGTATAATAGTATCTAAAAAGTTAATGCACCTTCTTCTACTACCCACCCACGCTCTTTCCCTAAAAACCTCATTGTTGTCTTGAGGAAGACAAAGGCTAAATTGCCATCTTAATGGTCGAAGGAGGAGCTAAAACATCGCTGGACATCCGTTGGAAAATTGCAAGGATACCAGATCCATGATAGAATCCAGCTTTGATTGTCGTCTTGTCTTTTTGCTTGATTTCTGCAATTTTATCACAGTCCGGTACATCTCGTGGTACTCGCCGGATAGTTCCGGTACCGCCAGTATACGCCGAGAAACCAACCGGAATGAAATCAGACCCTTGGTGTCAGTGTTTTAAAAACCAGACTGGTCCGGCCGGTTCAACCGGTTGGCACGTCGACCGGACCTTGGTTCGGTTTGGTTTCAACTAAAAACCGCTCTGATTCCAGAACCGGTCTAAAAGTGAAAAACCGTTATGAGATGACGATCGAAAAGCCAACCCGTGGGAACCAGAACCGGGTTGGTCTACCCGGACCGGAAATTGGAACTGCATTTGCGCCTTTATTGCCAGAGGCGTACACGCGTTGTGATGTCAAAAAGGTGCTTTGGTGGTGGACCCATGCCAGCTCACGCTCTTTACTGACTTAATAGGCATTGTAATAAGGCTTCTCAACCTTTTATAGAAGGAAAAGGTAGGGTTGGTTATGATTCCCACCGATGTGGGATTGGAGAAAAACATGCAAAGAACAATTTTGTAGCACAAATCCTTTACTTTCTCAAACTTTCTGCATAGTTATTTTTATGCTTATTTTAGTAAATTATACTATATTTCTAATATATTTTTACTATAATAATTATGACATCACTGTTCGATTCCGGTTCGACCGCGGTTGAACTAGTGACCCATCCGCCCGGTCCCTTTTCTGGTTCGCTCACCGGTACAGTTTTTAAAACATTGCTTGGTATACTGGTTTTCAACCAAAACGGTACGTACCGGCTGGTGCTGTACGGGATTCACAAGCTAGATAGCAAGTAGGAGGTCAGAATGTGTTATTTTTATCCTTATGCATAAACATCTAATATAGATCTGTCATCTGAAGTCTAGGTACAGCACTGGTTAATCACCGTCAGCCTTCTATTTCCTCCTAAGGCTTGGTTATAATTTGCAAACCATTTACAAAAGGTAGGAGAGGTATCATATAGAATCTAGTGACCAGCTAGGTGTGCTTGGTTGGACGTAACTGCTCAGGAACTGCTCATCTAGGCATGATTGCCGATTTAAATGACCTAATATGAGCTGTACCTAACTCTAGTCTAATTCAGCTAATCCAGGACAAGGTACGCTTAATACGTTGATGGATAGTATTACTAATTTCGTCGGCTTGAAGGGTGTGACCATGAGTCTTTCGAAATTCTTTTTCGTTTGGAAAAAAAATAAATACTGTAATGCCTTACACTAGATAGAGTAGAAGGCCTAATCGATTATTTTCTTTAATAGTATGTGGGCAACCAAGCTTGGGGTCGGGCTTGGGCAACCCAAACATTAGGGCCAGCCCTGGAGATGACGGTGATGGCTGAAGATGGGTTTACGGTGGAATCAGATTACGCTCTGATACCATGTTGTTTAGGAGAGTAAGAAAGGTGTTAAGGGTGTTAATTAACCTTAACACATGAGACCTTTATTATATTGTGAGATACTTCACTACGTAACTCAATTACCTGCCTGATGTGGGACTAAGTCTAACCTAAGTCTAACATAAGGTTTACTTTTCTATTAGGTGGATAAAAGCTTATAGGGTTTGTTGATGGAAAGGGTGACTGTTTCGAAAAGTTGCGTGTTATTCTATCATAAACAATATTGTTTATAGAATTTGCTGCGATTTCTAATTCTCAATTCTGCACTGCTCGGATGAAAAGCAGAGGCAGCTCCATAGAGCTTTCTCGAGTGGGTTCAATAAATAACTAAAGGGGCATGATATTATCCTTACAAAATTATTTGAATTAGCCAAATGACAGAACTTTCTCTATTCTAACTGTCAAGTGAGTTCAGTCTTTTTTATTGATCAGGATTCAGGAGTATACATAAAATAACTATAAAAACTCTATGATAAGAAAACATTTTGAACACATCTGTGCAATGTGAATCTAAATTCAGTTTCCAGCTACTTGTGAATAAACCTATCATATTTTAGGTCAGTGAATCCCAGGTCTCTCTCATGCTCTTCTAAAGCTATGTGCCATTTGTCTAGAAGTCCAAAACGATAGCTTGATTCGCCACATACTTGGAGTACCAAGTTGTAGAAAGCATGACTACTCCTGATTATAGACCAAGTAGACAACTACAGTATGTTTTATCTGCACCGTGTACATCGTCTGCCCCTTCATCTTCTTTCCAAGAGATTAGAGGGTACAAGAAAAGAACTCAAAGGTTTCATACGAATCCATTAGAGGTTTTAGGTTTTAAAATTTTTTCTATACTGGAAGATTATGAAACTAAGGCTGTTCAGTTGAACCCTGTGTTTTAAATGGTAGCTCCGCCCCTGATGAACTTGGTCTCCAAGTAAATGCCTGAATTTAGGAGTAAAATTAACATGTCAGTCAACCATATTCAGGCACAGAGTTCACGGTTTCTTTCCTTCTGAAATCAAACTTACTCTGGTTGCCATCTAATGGCATTTGCTGGTCATTTGGGTTTATCATTCCCACTCACTGTTGTTTTTCTTTCTCATAAATGCAGCCCTAACAACGGTGAATTTAGTGGTGAGAACATTCGACTGGGATCTCGTGGTGACAGCTATTATGAGTACCTCCTTAAAGTATGGCTTCAGCGCCGAGAAAGTAACCTCACATATCTACATGACATGTATGAAGAAGCAATGAAGGGTGTTAGGCACCTCCTAGTTCGGAAATCCATTCCGAATGGACTGGTATTTGTGGGGGAACTGCCTTATGGACCTAATGGCGCCTTCAGTCCTAAGATGGATCACCTGGTATGTGGTTCTAAAAATTTATTTTTCCCCACCTTGGTTCACTACTTCACTGATGTATGGACAGTTTCACTTCTGCCGATTTCATACATTGGGCTCTTTGACTTCTTTCTATCACTGTCATTTGCTGACCTTTGATTGGCATGTGGTTGATATAAGCAATTTTTCTAGGGTGTATGGCTAAAAGGCTTCTCTCCGCTTTATGCGGCTTAGATCCCATATTAAGGGAAAATGAAGGTTCTTAGAGGAGTTTTATTTATTTTTCCCTCATTTACAATGGTCTAAATGCTATCTGCATCCTTGATGAATCCGGTAATGCTCACGAGAAAAGAAACAATTTTGCTCCTTTTGTTCCCATTAGAAACTTCTTTTTTGCGTTATAATAGTACTTAATGTTATTGTTGTCTTTGATATGTTCTATGGTATGTCCTTAAAATGCTGGAGGAAGATGATATGCGGTTAATTTTACTTGAGAATTCAGCAGTTTCAAAACAATTTTTAAACTGTCTAAAAATTTAATAAAAGGTTTCTCTTGTCCATTTAGATCTGCGTGGAGTTATAAGTATACGTCAAAAGTTAAGCATGAAGCCAGTTCACGGGCTCTTATGCTTGGATGTGATTTCTTGATATATCCAACTGAGTAATTGAGGAAGATATCAAGGTTTCAGAAAACACACAGTTTTTTTTTTTTTAGTTCCCTATATGTACTATATGGAATATTAACTGCATTAGCACAAGATATGGGAAACACTGGCTCTTCTTTAGAAGTGCTGTAAAGCAACCACTTTAATAGATTGGAGGGATGTTAACAGGCCCATTAAAACAATCTCAATGCCCTTCATTGTGTAACATGTGAAAGTTACTTCCTTGTTTAGGTTTGTTTTCTTTCTGGTACTCTGGCCCTTGGTGCCACCAAAGGCACTACGAAGCAAGCTGCTATGAAAGCCAATCTACTCACCTTTGAAGACCTGGAAAATCTGAAGCTTGCAGAAGAACTGGCTAAGACATGCTTTGAGATGTATTCAGTTACTTCTACAGGTCTTGCTCCAGAAATTGCTTACTTTAATGTGCAGGTCAGTTTTTTTTGTATTAGAAAGTTAAATTTCACTGGAGTACTTAGAATATGCCACTAAATTATTTATCTACCCCGTTGCAAGCTGTTACGCTTTTGGCAGTTCCTTTGAATTGTGATCCTGTACAGATATCTGATATCAGGTTCTAATTTAAGCAGGGCAACTCTGAAGGGGGTGAGGACGGTGGGAACAAGAGTTCAAAATTTATACATGACATAGTTATTAAACACGCAGATCGCCACAATCTTTTGCGACCTGAAACTGTTGAATCATTGTTCGTCTTATACCGCATAACTGAAGATCCTAAGTACGTTCTGGTGTTCTCTCTGTATTACATTTTTCTAATTGCCCAATTTAGCGGTTCATTTCATGGATTTGTTGGGGGTACGGATGAAAAGGAAAACTTGGAGGAAACAATAACCAGATGAGAACATCCCCATTTAACAAAAACCTAAAACGATAAGGACATGTCAAATTTTGGCATGCTAATACCCAAAATGCCAAAATCGACAACCTTTGCCCTAATGCGAGCTTGACAATGTCGTTTATTTCTTCACGGAAAGCCTAATGGCATTTGCGGGCCCCAATAAAATGGAATGAAACCGGAGCCTTGCCAAATCTTGTTCCAAATTGGGCACAAGATCTGGCATTGCCAAAATTTTGAAGCTTAACTAGCATTTGCATTGAAGCATTACAAAGAGCAGTTGCTGCCATTTTGTTGTCTTTGAAAGCTTTATTTGAAAAATATATATATTTTTTTCGTCAATCATTTTTTCCCCCTTCATAAGTACCTACACAAATACATGGTTCAAATGCAGCGTAGGAGTTCCATTTACTATCTGATTTTCTTAGTTTTTGATCGTCTATCATGTATTTATGTAGATACCGTGAATGGGGTTGGGAGATCTTTAAGGCATTTGAGAAACACACAAAGGTTGATTCTGGAGGTTACACTTCGCTAGACGATGTGACTGTACTTCCTCCTCGGAGAAGAGATAAAATGGAGACATTTTTCTTGGGTGAAACATTGAAGTATCTATACCTCCTCTTTGGGGACAGCACAGTCATTGCTTTGGATGAGTTTGTTTTCAACACAGAAGCTCATCCTTTTCCTATTATTAAAGGAAGTAATAAGATGGAATGAGACTTCTACTGCCGCCAAAACATCTATAGAGTTTGAAGCATAATCTTCCACTTGCGTATGGCGAAGATTGAAAAATGAGTTACAATTTGAATGTGGAAGCTGAGGGAGTCTGGACATGATATTGAGAAGCATAACTGGTGCGGCTATGGCTAGCCTTGGTCATTCTGCTGTGCAGTTGATCTGGATACCCTCTTGTCATGCTGGAAACCCTCATGGGTAAATCTCTGGAATTTTCTGTTTAATCCACCGGAATGATGACAATTTTGTATATGAGTTGATATGGAATCATAAGCATTAGAAGTTTCTTTCTTGTTCCGTAACTGGTAGAAGGCAATCTTGTGTGATTTGATATCATTGATCTCTTTGGAGAGAATTGGATTGGTTGATTGTTGTAGCCTATTTTTAGGCACAGTTTCTCGTTATACAAATTTTGAAGCTATGATTTTTTGCATTGCAATGTGTAATTGTGTATCTTCGGGTTGAAGTTGAAAAAACAGGTGCAGCCGGTTCAGTAAGCTGTAAGCTTTAGGAGAAAGGTACTTGATTTTGACTTTTACTATTCGATTTTTTTTTTTAATCAAAAGAAACTTCCCAGAGGGATACACTGAGAAGAATGGACTCTTTGTTTTCAGATTCCACCACAGTACTTGGGAGACCCAGAGCAGACGCCATAAGACAGGTTTCCTAAAAGCTCTCCTTGAAGAGAGGAGGAGATATGGACTGATTTTGCTTGACCATCGATCACTTTGCCTTTCCAATCTCTTAAACCACTGCCACTTTTCCTTCTGAACTATTAGGTCTAAAAGCCACATCACAAGTTGCCTTAAGAATCGAGCAGTTAGGAGTCTTCCAAATAGATAGGATATCTGAGATGGTTGGTTATCCCTATGGACGGGAGGCATCATAGAAGATTCATAGAACTCCAGTCTAGCGAAATTGGCCTTAGCCAAAGTGTCCCGAGGACTATAAGGGAAAATAGATTCGTTCCTAGCTTTCCAGACCAACCAAGCAGTGAAAGCCACAAAGCTAATGGTGTTGCATGATTCTTCTTTGGACATAGATTCAATAATGAAAGCAGTCCATTTAATAGCAGAATTTTGAGGACCGTGCGAGCAATTAATGGAAAAATTGCACCCAAACCAAACAGCACGCTCCCCAAGAGCAGAAAAATAGAAGGTGTTCAATTGAGATTCTAGTTGAGAGTTACAAATTGGATAGATGTTGGAAGGCGCACACCTCCTGAAAAAGATTCTCCTTTGAAGCTAAGCTATTTCTACACTCTCTTCACCAAAAGTTTCGAACTTTGTTAGGCACCTTCAGCTTCCAAAATCGTATTCCATAACTTTGTGGAGGGTTTGAAAGATGGACAAGGATTACCCAAGTTTGGATTTGGTTTCATTTTAATTGGTAAGTGATAAACCAGATTTGACAGAGTTATCACCGTTAGAATTGTAATGCCAAACCTATCTATCCCCTCTTTTAAAGACAGGAAGAGGGCTAGATAGGATGGAATCCAATTCTATAGGGGATAATATGGATATAGGTGGCAAATGGGCGGATTTGGGGGGTTGATATGGGTTATGTATTGAATATGGGTCTAAAGTAGACAGGTAGAATATGTTGAGAGTCATCACCGACTCTCCAGAAGTTTCCAGATGCTTCCGGAATGTTTTCGGATTTTACTAGAATATTCCACAATGTTCTAGAATGTTCCGGACTCTACTAGAAGGTTCCGGATCCTATTAGAATGCCCGGGTTATTCTAGAACCTTCCGGAAACTTATGGAAGGTGATGAAGCCTTCTGGGTTACTTTGGAATCATCTAGACTATGGTAGTATATATAGTCTAGATTTCTCTAGAAGATTTTAGTCTTATTCTAGAGTTGACTTGTATCTAGAATGTTCTATAGGTGACTATAAATAGGATAGGTGACCTCATTTGTAGGTGTGTTGGAGAGAAACACCAAGTGTTTGTGAGAGACACTATGTGTGTGGTGAGCACCAAGTGAGTGTGCATGAGTGAGTTGATTGAGTCTTGACACAAACTCTAGTGTGAGAGTGAAGTGTCGTGTGTCTTGTATACTAATGAGTGTACTTGTGTAAATTTGTATTGAATAAGGTGAGAATATTCAATACAAGTGTCTAGTTTGGGGTATCCAAACTCAACGGAATATGGGTTGGGCGAGTATGGGCCTAGTCATACCCGACCCAACCCATTTGTTTTTGTTTTGCTTTCCCTTTTTCCCAATCAAACCTTCAAAATGAGTGAGTTGGGTTGGGTAGATTTGGGCGGGTCCATATAAATGGATTCAAATTGCCACCTCTAAATATGGAGGCTAGCTTTTGCACTTTTTATTGCTCATTTCTGGAATCAATCACATCTGCAACCGTATGGACATCTGAATTAATTGGGAGGTTTTACTGGAAGAATTTTGAAATCCTTGAGAAAGGGAACCCGATGGTCCTCCCAAAAGTGTATTGATATGCCATCCGGGTTTAGGGTTTAGAGTTTACAAGGTGGGAGCGATTGCAATCCACCTAAAACAAATGTTCCAACTCCCAAGATAATTTTGGTTTCCACTATGCTTTGATCTGTAACAAACAATTAGTATAATTGGACTGAGAATTCATATAGATTATTCAAGGGATCGAAATGTCAAGGGGCCTTTTTTTTTTTGGATGAATAGAGAGAATTGCATTAAATCATAAGAGTTTACAACTGCAAACAACATCACAAACTAAATAAAAAACAACCACCAAATAAAACATAAAAGATTCTATCCACTGCTATCCCCTCTATCCTGATGATGCACAAAAGAGGAGATGGCGTGCTGAACAAGATCATGAGCCCCCTTGGATCTCTTTCCGAGAAGCCTTGGAGATTCGACAAAAAGTCAACTTTGAAATCTCCTCATTGATGTTGTGTAGCAAAAAAAACGTCATTTTAATGACACTCAATCCTCCTTGCAATCTGCATAATTGCGTTAAAGCAATCAGAAAATATGTATACGACATTGTAATTATGTGCTAAAGACCACTTAAGAGCTTTCTGAATAGCAAGCAGTTCTGAATGGAGGGGGCTAAAATTATAACACGAAATAGCCTGTTGAGTCAAAAGATTTTCATTCGTTAAATCGGCAGTGAACCCTAAACTGCACCAAGGATGTCCATCCTTCCAAGCTCCATCGACGTGAAGAATACAAGTATTTTGTGACAATAATCGAAGGATTCTTAATGCATTAGTGACTAGTGAGATCCCGTTTTATCGTGCCGATGCCACAGAGACTTGAACCAGTGAGCATTCTATTGAGTCTGAACCAGTAGAGCTCAAAAGGTCAAAAAATTATCCATGGTATTCTAACTTTGGGAAAATCTAGGGTACACACCCAAATTATAAATTTCTGTGGCTTGTTTTATTTAGGGTGTATGGTACACACATTAAGAATTTTGTGGCTAACTTTACAAACTTCTATGGCCCAAAACATGAATTTTTGTTGTTATATTTACGAATTTTTATGGTTACTTCTACAAATTTCCGGTCAAAAGAGACGGCTCAAGGTAAAAAAGAAAAAGAAAAAAAGACGGCTAAAGCTATGATTACAAATTTTTGTCGTGTTAACGAATTTTTATGGTCCAATACATGAACTTTTTGGTGTTGAAATATGAGATTTTGTGATGGAATACAAATTTTTGTAGCTCAAATTACAAAAAAGGACATTTCATACACTCTTTTGAGGGTTGGGTATGTACTGTAGCCAAACTCTCTAACTTTAAGTTTGACACTCTCTTCTTGATTGCCATAATGGATATGAGAGGTAGATCTTAAAGCCAAAGACAAGTAGTCTTTAAGTATAAGACAACATATAATACAAACAAGGATACCTCACCATATACACCTACTACAATGAGAAGTACATTTCATTTCTCAACTATTTCCGACAAGGATAGCAAAAGAGGAAAGAGATCCGGTCGAACTAGAGGTGGTAAAGTTTGTTGAGTCTAACAGAATGAAGAGTTGAGGCCGACAGGGGCGGAAAGAGGGGTGTGCATGTAGGGCCCGGGTCTCCGCGCATCTTCTTATTATATCATTATTAATTGATATTGTATTTTAAGTTTTGTAAATACGAAATATGAAGGAAGGCAAGGGCGGAGCCACCTTTGGGCTAAGGTGGGCTCCAGCCCAGGTGGAACCAAAAAAAAAAAAAAAATTTACGTAAACTTTTAGCCCACCCCATAAATTTTTTTTAAACCAAGTTATTCAAATCTTGGTCCAAACTTAGTCCAACCCCCAATCCAGGGACTGATCTGTAACTAATTAATTTTTTTTTATAGTTAGTTAAAAAAAAAGGGGTGGTGGACGGATCTGAACTGAACCTGAAGTCTATCCCTGAACTATCAACTCTTTGTAAATACAAAACAAAAACTTCATCGGAAATTGCTCAGATTAAGCACTTCCCGCCTTCCTGGTCATTTCTTTTTTCTTTTAATGATTTCTAGCTTCGACCCGTAAAAACACATTTTGAACACATTAAACGGTTCTGATCGTCGAAATTTAATCGGAAAATATGAGTCCCGCACTTTAGCAAAGTGCGAAATCCCTCATGGGCCATACATAATATTGCTTAGCCAAAAAAAAAAAGAGTGTGTATTGGGCTAACCCAGGGTAGATTCATGTCTTAGCTCCGCCCTCGAAGGAAGGTACCCTCAAAATTGTTACTTTATATAAATATACGAGGATGATATTTTGTTGTTAATTTATGGATATAAGTGATTCGGTCATCCGGTAGTAGGAATCCTGCGTCCGTCACCGGAGATGGATCTGGAATACCATCATGATGGTAAGTCAACTGAGACGTCGGAGACAAAACTCAGACCAATTGCTTCAGCCGTGAATGGATAGGGATGAGACTGTTCTCAGAAGGCCAAACCTTAGAGTTGACATGTTCAATATACGAATCATTTTGGGTGCAGAACAAGATAGTGTTATGCTTGAGTTTATGGGAAAATATTTCTCGAAACTCGAATGGGTAAAGCTGATGAGATATATACAGTGATTTTGTAAGCACGATCGAATTAGATTTTAGTCTCCTAAGGGGGTGTTTGGGAACCTACTTTTCAGCTTTTCATTTTTAATTTTTTGTCTTTTTGGATTATGGTCAGAATGTGTTTGGAATATGGAAAGAGTGTTTGAGAGAAATATGCAGAATGCATTTTGCAACATGAGTAGTGTTTGGGAGATATGTGTAAAATATATTTTTTAGGTCTTTTTGTTAATCAGAATGAGAAAAGTGGAAAATGAGAAATCAAAAAGCTCCTCCCACCCTCTTTCTTCATTCTGCTCTCTAAACCCAAAATCTGAGAATCTATTTTGGCTACCATCTCCTATACACTCAAAATGTGATAAGTAGAATCCAAAAATGCAAAAAGAGAGCTCCCAAACACCCTCTAAGTCAAGTCCAGTATAATTGGTGAAGATGCCGCGACATGAGATTCTTTCGTAAAGTTATGTTTGAGAAAAGTGTAAAGTTGATGCGGACAAGAGTAGACTACCAGGTTTTTTCGAGCAATGAAATTTGTGGAAGGGTTTTTTTTTTTAAAGAGAGAATAAATTGTTATTGGACAAGATTTGAAAAGATGTTATATTCTTACTTTTATAGATCTCGGATTGTATTTGTGGAGAAAAATTTGGGTATCGGCCGGGTACAACCCAGATTTCTCCCTCCTTCTTTCCTCGTCAGTTGGATGTGCGCTTGGGCACCACGTCAGTCGTACCCTATTTGCACACAAATTTTTAGGGTACTTTTGCTATGAAAGTTTTTATAAGATTAGAATTACGTTTTCCTTATTCGAGTTGATTTTGTTTTCCCATAGTAAGAATTCGTGGTCAACTACAATTAAAATTTCAGTTTTGGTATTTTTCTTATTTGTTTAGTTGTGTCCAGGTCGTAGTAGAATTGTTTATTACTCCATTATAGTAAACTGGATTGTAAGCATATGGGCAAAAGCAGATATTGTTCAGTCATCTATAAATTTAGAGTTCTCTTCGTTTTCCTTATTTGTAGTAATTATCGATTTCTTGTGAATGACCAATTAACGCAAACGCAGGTTTGCAGGAGAGGAAAATTAGATACCGTTCTAGTATATGAATAGGTTAGATATATATTAGTCATGGACGAGTTCCTGAATTCACGAGAAATTGACAAACACATTGTGCACAAGAGATGTACATCCTTATTTAGTGTTGGAATCAAGCTAGGTAATTTCTTACTAATAAGCTAGGAGTTAGAAGACTAACAAAAATACTAAAAGATTTGATTTGATTTTGGTTCACTTAAAAATTAACAGGAAATAAAATCATGGGAAAACAAGTGGACTTACAGAAAAGAAAATTCGAGAATATTAAAAGTTTATACAAAGAAAATATTCTAACCAAAATTTGTCGTAATGATTCTTTCTTGACTTGTGCTAAATCTTTCCATAAAATTTGTCGCAACATGGAGAATTTTTTTAGTAGATCTGTAGCGGGGAATACAACGATGGATAATCTTCAAGAAAATGGTGAAATCAGTGAAGTTAACAAAATATATGTAGATAATTTGACCTTTTTGGTTCGGCATCTTATTTGCTTATTTACTTAAAATCTAAATAAAACTAGACAAATTGGGTCCAGATTCAATAAGATTGTAAGCAAATAAGAGCCAAACTGTAGCGGCCAGGCTCGGCATGACCCATCTGGCCCTGCGCCCACTGCGTGGGTCACCTTTGTCGACCCTGACCAACGATCGCCGACGTGATAACGAACGGCCGAGACCGCGGTCCTGTAAGCGCTCGGGTGTGTGGTACCATGGACATAGCCCAAGGACGGGGCGCCATCGGGTGCGGAGCGGCACCCGGCCCGGCCTCGGGAAA
>JAXBDA010002056.1:0-46728 GCA_036023075.1 Gaultheria prostrata | reverse complement strand
TTCATATCCTTTTTATATTTTATTTTTTTATTATTATTTATAAAATAAAAAATGTTTCATACCATATACTTATCGTCCGAGAAAAATAAAATATGAAGGAACATTTTTTAATCACTCTTTAGTCTCTACACATCTCATATTTCATCCCTTCTTTTTTTCATCCGACTTTCCTTCAATTAAATCTTCTAATTTTCTTTTCTTTTTTTCCTTTCTTCTTTTTTTTTCTCAAAAGACTACTCATCACGATTTAAATTAATTATATAGAGTAATTAAGATTTCAAGAAGGAAATATTATATTATCATATCATTCCCTCTAAATTTATCTTTCAGAATTCATTTTATATATTTTTTTTCTTTCTTTCAAGAGGGCCTCTTTAGAAATCGAGGTTCTGCAAAAAATTCTAAATTAAGTTGTTACAAATTGAGACATTTGATGCCTTAAATTGAATAATAATAATTACGCACGTAGATTATAAAAAGCACATCCTATCAATAATTTAGCCATGTCATTCTATAGAATCTTTATACCTAACATTTATACTGAATTCCTTCAACAAAATGAAAACCTTACATAAAGTGATGAATTTATTAACATTTTGTGATGCTACTAATTTCTTTCACACTGAAAACCTCAAGAGGACATGATTTTTTATTCTTTAAGTATATACTCTATATTTTTGTCTATCTGTCTCTGTTAGGATCTAATATTCGGTTCATAATAGTCTTGGTCATTGTGTGATTGAAAATACATCAGGATTAGCGAAACATAAGCATTTTAGAATTAATTCTCAAACACACAACAATACGTCCCTTACTTCCACAAGTAATTAAGTAATTAAATAAATAAAGTTAGAAAGTAATTAAATAAAATTAGAAAATAATTAAAGTTTGAAAAGTAGCTTATGTTTATGGTTCAAATTCAAATTCCAAATAAAAAAAAGATAGAAAATAAATAGAACTTGTTCAAAAAAAAAGTTAGAAAATACAAAATGTTGGTTGGGGGTATTCCGGGAAACGGGGTGGAGCTGGGTTTGGGGGGTGTCTGCACAACATTCCTCTAGTCTCAAACAATCCACAATTACAATGTGACTCATTTGTTTCGGCATTAAAATGGACAGTAAATGACACTTGTTTCGTCGTTCTCTCGTCTCCTTCTCCAAATGCAACCCACTGTTTTACCTCATATTCAGACACAACCTGACCTTCTTCTTTTATATACGAATGACACCTCATTTTTCCGGCCAATTCTTTTTGAAACTCTTTAACCTTGTCATGCATATAAACACTTTGAAATTGCTTCTCCAACTTATCATCATCATCTATGCACGGGATGTAAGAGCTCCAACTTCACATATCATCCAGTTTTTCGCTTTCCACCTTATTTGCCAATGCATTTTCATATTACTCTACAAACTGTTTCAAAGTCGTCTTGGAATGAATGTATCCATCAAAATATGCATTCATACTCTCACTTCTTTGGGTGGACGACATTCCCGCCCAAAATACATCCTTCAAATATGCACGCACCCACCGATTTCTCTCCATATACAACCCTTGTAACCATGTGTTACTTTGAAGCTCGTACTTTGTGATGAACTCTTTCCAAACATCCTCAAATTCTTGAATTGATAGGGATTCATAAACGGCATGGCGCAAACGCCAACCAATTGATTCATATTTCTCATACCCCTTCAACTTGTCTGGCACTTTTTTCATTATATGCCAAATGCACCACCGATGTCCGGTATCAGGGAATACAATTTCAATAGCATTCTTCATGGCCGCACATTGATCGATTAGAATTGTGTTCGGAGCATCGCCCGACATGCAACTTTTCCAAGTCTTGAATAACCACACAAATGTCTATGTGTCTTCATGAGAGATGAGTCCACATCCCAATAATATTGACTTACCATGATGATTCACGCCTACAAATGGAGCAAAAGGCATGTCATACCTGTTTACCAAGTAAGTTGTGTCAAATGTCACAACATCCCCGAACTTCAAGCTGCCCTACTCCTTGCATCAGCCCAAAATACATTTCTCAGTCGACCCTTTTCATTCAAATCCATTGCAAAGAAGAAGTTAGAATTGTCGGCTTCCATTCTCATAAAATAACTATGCATCGCTTCGGCATCTCCTTCATAAAGTCGTAAACGTCGAAGTTTGTCCAAATAATTTCTGCAATCCCTCTCAAGATATCGAAGCTCACCAAGTCCCCCAGCTTCAATTTGAAATGAGTCACAACTTTTGTGCAATTTAATCCCGGCTAAGTCATTCACTTCAAGCCTTTTTTTTTTACTTTGTCATCAAGCACCCTATTGCTCTTAAAAAACCTCACCTTTCCCGGGCTCTGTTTGTGATTGTGCTCCAAAACAACCCGGTTTAACCCCCACTTTCCATCCGAGAGTATAACAGCCGTAACGTGAGCTGGACAACCAATTCTTGATTGTGGCCTTGGTTTGACTGGATTGCTTGTTCTCACCCTTGCCTTTCTTGCACGACTGCATGAAAGAGTCGCATCCTTCAACTTTCCATCTATTCATTTTCTCGATGTTCTTTTAACTATTGCAAACCCCTTTTGTTTAGCATATCTCGAGTAATACAAATAAACTTCGTCTGATGTGTGGAATGTCATTCCCACCTTCGGTTCCTCAACTGTATCTTTACAATTTGCTTTTGTCTTCTTCCCATTCTCATTAGTATTTATCTCACCTATCTCATCACCTTCTTTGTTTGAAGTACCACTCCACACCTCTATTTCATCTTCATTGTATCCATTCCATACCTCTTCTTTTACTACAGGAGGAGGCATTGCCGACAGAACAGACTCTGGCGACATCATCTACTCGTTCAAGAACAAATAGCAATATAATTAGTTATACCACTAAAACCAGGCATTGCATGGAAAATGAAGTCATATATACATGTTCATATGTGGTACAAAATTAAGTGAATTAAAATTACTTAAGCCACCTCGGACATATCAGAAGACATGATTTCTAATAGGATGGCAGTTTAAAAAAGATAAGTTATGGCAAGAGAAACAATTCATGCGTTGCAAACATTTTGTTCCAACATTGTTTCTTAATCCTTAGTTGACACAACCACAACTGATTCATGAAACACATTTACTCCGAGCACTCGTTTAATCATACAAACACATTATTTCAAAAACTAATTTGCTTTCAAATATGATCAATCATATGAATTGAGAATCAAAGGTCCAAGACCACTTCCATGAACTCTTACTGACCCCTATATGAATTCAATTTAGAGCATTGGAACCCTTACTGACACCTATGATCAATCATATGAATTGAGAATCAAATTAGGGTTCTCAAAATTGGAACCCTAGTTTGTTCAAGGATTAGGGGTTTCCCATTTTAAATTGAAAATAAACTGTAAGCTTTGGACGAGAATTCCACAGGTAGGTAGTTACTATAAACCCATTTCTTCTTCTTCGATTAAATTCCCCACAATTCTTTCTTCAATTTTTCTCCATTTCCATCACAAAACGTATTAATAACTCGTTGAACAAACACACACACAGAGAGAGAGACCGACCTTCGTGGTGGTCGCCAGTGGGTGCGAACTGTTGCCGATGAACTTTGAAAATGCAGCACCTCCCTCTGTCTATTGTTGTCGGTGGCGGAGGTGGTCGCCGGAGGTGGAGAGTGAGGCTGGAGAAGCAGGTTCGCCGGAGGTGGAGAGGGAGGAGGTGGATCGCCGGTGGTGGTGCTCGCGCTCTCTCTCTCTTTCTCTCTTTCGTTGAACACGGAATGAGGCGGGGGAAGGAGCGATCTAGGTTTTGAAAATTTTCAGATTTTTTTTTTATTACTGGGTTAAGTGTGTGGGACCCACCCTGGGTCCCACTTGTTGGACCTGAGTTGGAGCAGCTTGTTGGATGTGTATCATTTTTGATATTGAATGGAGTGTTAATGGTGTTAGGACTGAAATAAATCAAATAATTGAATGACTATATGGGTTGAATTGATAGCTGAGGGATAAAACTTACAGACAATACTTAAAATAGGATTTAAATTTAAGTGTGTTAGTTGGTGAATGAATGGATATTTCATTTCATGATTAGCCATTTAAAAGTGTTTTTTAAAAATATATAACTTTTATTCACACTCAACTAATCCTTTAAAAAAAAAAAATTTGAGCTGCGACTAAGCCTTTAAATGAATCCCGAAATCCACTATCCACTAGCGGAATTCGAATTACGATCTATACGGGCTCTCCCAACAAAGTTGAAAGCAATTTAGAGATTTTAAAACTCAGAGCTTTTAGCAATTGCTTGTTCAACTATTGGGTTTTTTTTTCCCCCCCAATATTTCACTACCATGCATATTTCACCATTTTTGGCTCCTTGCCAGACTCAATTCGATGATCGATTTAAATTACGGTGTACATCTTGTCTAGACACACAAGTACAGTCTAAAATCATGTTAATATTACGTGATGGGGACACAAAAATAAATTAAAATTAGATTCTGAACAAATTGGATCAGAATCATGTTCCTCACCTTCCACTAGTACAGGGATGATGACTAGATAGGTCGGTCCGAGTTTCTGCGAAATCAAAACTAATCCTATAATTTGAAACCAAAATTGAACCCGAACCCGAAATTCATGCTCGCCCTCGCCTTCTTCCTTCTCACGGTCTCACCTATGCACACGCAAATTATTTGATTTAGGTCGGAGTTTGTGTTTTGAAATTGTGATGCTTCATTGCTATTTAGACAGAGCCACACAGAAACCTTCAAGGCTTCCTTTTCATCAATGATCAGACCCAGGGGAAAGCCAAAACCTACTCCTAACAAGTTGCTAGCTTTTCATCAGCCGTTGAGCGCTAGCGCGCCTCTGTTTTTCAGCTGGCTTCTTCAAATATCCCAGCAGCAACAGAAAGTAGGGGCTAACACTAGTTGTAGCTAGCTAGCGCGTCGCGCTAGCGTTTTCCCTTGCTAGAAAAGGGGCTTCCACCCCACTACCAAACACCTACACTACTCAGAAACCACCACCATTACAGAGGTGATGAACAAATGATAGTAATCAACCACCGAGGTGGTAGCTAGCCTGGCTGATAAGCCAGTTGGCTTCCACTAAGGAGACCCAGGTTTGTGTCTCGTCTCCGAAGTGGCATTGGGGGGATTTTGGTAGTGTTATACTACTATTAGCTTGTGCTGATGTGGTGTTGTGGTGACGACCTGTTCTCACGGACAGTAACTATGGCTCAACCGGACATTCCACAGCGGGTCGGGAGCCTCTATGATCATGCCCAAGGGGAATTGCTACGCTGGTTGCCCCCTCCCACCCTTTTGGTTGATAAAAAAAAAATTATAGTATTCAGAATTAATGATCTCCCTAAACAAATCGGTCTTAACTTCCAAGTTATGGTCTAAAAAAAATAACGGTATATTAGTTATGCATATCAGAGGTTCAAAATCTTGTTACGTAACGGCCAATATGTAATTGCGTTTTATTTAAAAGCATGAAAAGAAGTTGAGAGCACATTCCCATCTCAATTCCAAAACACTACCCAGAAACTTAACAAGAACTTGTTAAACAAAAAAAAAAAACCCAAATCAAAACACAGTTTATTTAGACAAACGCCCACCAGGGCCAAACCCACAGAAATCTAATAAATATTCAAAACATCACCACCACCACCACCAAACAAACAAACAAACACCCAACAACACTCAAAAAACACCACAACCGCGGAGGCGCAGAACCATCCTCCAACTGCTTCCCAACAAAAATCCACCTCTGCTGGTCCGGCGGAATCCCCTCTTTGTCCTGAATCTTTGCTTTCACATTATCAATCGTATCCGAGCTCTCCACCTCCAACGTAATCGTCTTCCCCGTCAGCGTCTTCACGAATATCTGCATCCCGCCGCGAAGCCTTAAAACAAGGTGCAGAGTAGATTCCTTCTGAATGTTATAATCGGCTAGGGTTCTGCCATCCTCGAGCTGTTTGCCAGCGAAAATCAACCTCTGCTGGTCCGGTGGGATACGCTCCTTGTCCTGTATTTTGGCTTTTACATTATCAATCGTGTCGACGATTCGACCTCGAGCGTAATCGTCTTTCCGGTTAGGGTTTTGACGAATATCTGCATGCCGCCGCGCAGGCGGAGGACAAGGTGGAGGGTGGATTCTTTTTGGATGTTGTAATCGGCTAGGGTTCGGCCATCTTCGAGCTGTTTACCGGCAAAGATAAGGCGTTGTTGGTCCGGAGGGATTCCTTCCTTGTCTTGGATTTTGGCCTTAACGTTGTCAATCGTATCGGAGCTTTCCACCTCGATGGTGATGGTTTTTCCTGTTAAGGTTTTCACGAAGATCTGCATCTGCAGTTACCCAAAGAACAATTTCTAAGAATTAGTTTCGAAAATCACACAACAAGAATCAGACAAATATCTCTTCAAACAAGATCAAATTGTATAAAACAAAATCGTTGTGATACAAATTACAGATATAACAAAACAGATTATGAGAAATCAAATTGAAAAACCATAAACATGAATACACATGCTCCCTCCGTCCCATTTTGTTTGTTCACTACGATTATGCGTACCTTTTTTGAACTCTTGTAGTTTTCAATTTATATTGTATTTTAAATGCAATATGAATCTGTTTTGATAGATTAATTAGTTCTATTAGACAAACTTTTTAAAAACTTTAAAAGCATTATAAATAAAAAGTTATAAACGTGTGAAAATGACACGGATATTCGTAGTGAGCAAACAAAATGGGACGAAGGGAATAACACTTATAGATGTATGGTGTATCAATCTATGAACGTATAATAATTAATATAATTACGCCCCGTCTTGACTTTATAGCTTTTTAATTTTTTTTAATTGATGTATGAGAGGAGAATAACATCTCTCTCGTGAAGCATGAAAAATAAAAAACACAGAGAATCCAAACGGACCTTAGATCAACAGAGAATCCATATATTGAAACCCTCAACATAAACAAACTAATCTATATTACAGTGGACGAATAACAAATGCCAATATTATACAAAAATCCACGCAGAGACCCGGATACCACACACCATAAACGTATAAATTTTACCACGGATAGAGATGGCCGAATACAGATCCAAATACATATGTGTTTAACGTCGTTCAACAAGGGGTTATCTGGTAAAATCTCTGTGCATCGACGTCATACATGTTATTCCAGACAATTATATTGGTGACATGATTCTAAATACTAGATATTAAGATATAAAAATCAAACACAAATCCGTATAGACCAATGGACATGTAGAGAGAGGATAGGGGAGGAAAGAGATACCTTTGGTATGAGATAGAGAGAGAGAAGAGGAGGAAAACAGAGAAATTACTAGGGGTGTCCACGGATCGGATTCGACCAGTTCGGATACCGATCCGATTCGGTCAGAGCGAATTTGGGTTTTTAGGATCCAGTAACCATCCGTAGGTGACATACGGATGGATCGGATCGGTTATGGATTTCGCGGATCGGTTGCGGATCAATTTGGCGGACAACCGGTTAGCAACCCTTTCCTCCATCAAATTCCATCTGGAGATGTACTGGAGATATCTCAGCTGGGAAGGTTGTGGATTTAAATGAGACAAAACATGAAGAAGTTCCCTAGGAGCTTGCTTGTATACCATTTCAAGAGTTTTTTGCTCACCATCATACTGTTTCCGATACAACAGAAGACCAGCAAGCATGAATGTAAGCACAGGCCACACCCACTGTCAAAAGATGGCATGCTAAGCAGTCCGAACAAGATCACAAGAATCGGAATGGAAAGTAAATTCACTTAGGAAGTCTGGGACAACTTCTTCTAAGAAGAGAAGTAATAATTACTCGCTCTGAACCAATATGCAAATAAACAACTTCTGAATGAGAAGTCAACAAAAATCAAGCTCAGGTCTAAGAGCTATACCACGCCAGTTACTGCACTAAGTAAAGATTAATAAAGCATTCAAGTACTCCCTACCCATTGAGTTTACTATTTTGTTAAATGCACAGCAAACTGACAACTTTGTGGCTTAAAACATGTGCTGGAGTTAATCCTCAACTCGAAACTAGGGGTGTCCACAGATCGGATTTGGCCGGTTCGGATACGGATCCGATCCGATCCGGTCAAAGTGGATATGGGTTTTTAGGATTCGCAACCCATCCGTACATACCTCGGATGGATCAACGGATGGTTCGGATCGGATTGGTCGGATTGGCGGATCAGATGATCCGCTGGGCAGCCCTAGAAATCACAGTAATCTGTGAATTTTGGGTGGATTGCAATGTGAGGAGGAAGGGGATGGGGAGAGTATTTATAGATGGAGGATGCCGAGTTGGTCACGGTAAAGGAAGATTCCTTGACGGGAATACCCAATGGTGGACCGAATCAGATTGTGACACGTGGAAAGGTGAGCAGTATTGCATTGAATTCCTGAAAGGATTAGGAAAAGTATTGGAAACGAAGAAGAGACGTGGTTTGCGGGGTGACCGTTTCTTTAGGGTCCACCGCCTCTGAGGGCTACTACAGGTGAGTTTTCTAGCAACTTTCCCCCTTGTTTGGATGGGTTTTTGAGAACCGATCTTGAAAATCCCTCTTGAAACTCAAAATCTGGTGGTTTTCAAAAGTGTGCATCAGTGTGCTTTTCTGCCTTTTTTGGTGATTTTTTAGAACCGGTCTTGAAAACCATTTTTGAAACCGAACAAGGGAGGGTTTTCAAAACCCGGTTTGAAAACCCCAAACGTTTTTTATCCTCAATTCTCATTTGCTAAAAATATTTAAAAGTATTAAGGTAATTTTATTTAAAAGTATTAAGGTAATTTTATTTAAAAGTATTAAGGTAATTTTATTTAAAAGTATTAAGGTAATTTTAGTAATTTCTTTTTAGCAAAAAGAGTAAAGTGAGGGAAAATATTGGTTTTTAATAGCTTAGAGGGTGTTTGGTAAAGTTTTTGTTTTTTATTTGTAAAAAACTAAAAGTAGAATCATGTTTATTGTCTATTAAAACGAAAACAAAAAAGCATGTTTAGTAATAAAATTTCTATTTTCTATTTTCTGTTTTTCGTTTTTAAACGACCCTATTTTAAAACAAGGCAAATCACTTTTTTTGTGTTTTAAAAAAATTTCAAAAATTTTGAAAACGTTTTTAATAAACACAACAGAAATAAATTACCAAACACATTTTTGTATTTAGTTTTGAAAAAAATTGAAAACAAAAACAGGAAACAAAAACGTTACCAAAGGACCACTTAGCTTTTTTTTAGCGGCTGAGAAACGAAAGCGATTTTAGCAACCAAGCTAAATTCAACTTTTATGAGAAAAAATCATTTTAACAAATGGAAAACAACATTTGTTAAGGTATCTCCACCAGTCACTGAGCATTTTGCTTAGAGAAAAAAAAAAAAAACATTGTAGTACTTTGGCTAGCTACTGAGTAAATGGAATAATGAAGAGCCTAGGCATTCAGATTGTCCTATACAACCAAAAAAACTACGTTTACATAAATGTAATAAAGTACTAAAGTAAATTGAACCTAAGGCTCCATTTATTTGGATGTAAAATATTTTCTAATATTTGAGTGTTTAGTTACACAAAATGAACTGAAAAATGTTTTACGCGTAAAATAATTTCCTCCAATGAGAGGAAAATAACTTTTGCTCGTGACTTCCGTATGTTGTTTTACAAAGCCTGAGATCCTATGCATTCCGTAAGAGCATCTCCACCCCTTACTCATATTTTTACTCAAATTTGAGTAAAATATTCATTTGATATTGTGTACTCCAATGGGCAACCTCAAATTCAAGTGCAAATTTGAGTAAAAGGTTCATTAATGGCAAAATTGTAAATATGAGGGTGTCAAATTTGCCTTCAAAATTGAGTAAAGGTTTGAGTCCAACTCTATTTGAGTTTAAGCTTGAGTCAAAACTCAATTTGATATAGGTATGAGTAAGGAGTGGAGGAGGGTTTTAAGGGTTTTTACTCAAATTTTGAGTTTGAGTTAAAAAAAAGAGTAAGGGGTGGAGTTGCTCTAAGTTGCAGTTCCTGATCCAATGGGAGGAATCACGACTTTCCGGGTTTTTTTTTCCCAGTGCGTGCACCACCTAGCCGCCAGAAACGGGGTGGGTGCTATGCACCGTTCTGCCTAGCCACCTACAATCCCAATTTGCTTCTCTCTCTCTTAGCCACCTACAATCCCAATTTGCTTCTCTCTCTCTCAGGTAGATTTGTATTTTGTGGCTTTTTATGATTTCTGTCAACCAAACACCAAAAAATAAGATTGGAAAAAATGATTTTCGTAAAATAGTTTTACGTGAAAATTATTTTACATCGTAAAACATGTTACATCGAAACAAATGGAGCCTAAAAGATTGCCATTTTGCCCTCATAATTACAAGAAGAAGAAGAACATCATGCCTATTCAAACAAGAGAACAAACTAATCTTCAATAAACTTATCATATGCCTAGCCTATATCCCTGAAAAGAGAGAGAAGAAGAAAACTTGCATTCACGAGGTTAAGAATCTTGTGAAGTATACAGCTGAACATGTCTGGGCCAAAGTTGCCCATAGACATCCTTCTTGTGATA
The DNA here is from genome assembly GCA_036023075.1 of Gaultheria prostrata. Taxonomy (NCBI): domain Eukaryota; kingdom Viridiplantae; phylum Streptophyta; class Magnoliopsida; order Ericales; family Ericaceae; genus Gaultheria; species Gaultheria prostrata. The sequence continues at coordinate 36,139 of JAXBDA010002056.1, read as the reverse complement.
TCTCCGTTCCCATGACCACGGGACATCTGGATAAAAGAGAGAAAATGATAAAGAAATTTGACAAAAACGGGTGTTCAACTGGGAAGCAAAGCTAACCTTCGGCGGAGTATGGTTTTGGAGGAAGTTCGTAAGGCACAGGCAACGGAATTACTTCAGACGGATCGTCTATGTTGTTACTTCCTTTCCAAGCTAGGGTTACAAACTTTGTTCTCTTCGCCTCAGAACTTCCCGATTGTTGGCTATCTTTATCCTGAAATTCATAGGAAAATGCACAAATTTTTCAAACAGAAAAGATAACAATTGGCCGGAAAATATAAATTTTTAAGAGCGAAGTGTGGCTTTTACCCAGGATGAATTCCCATTATCTGTACAAGAAAATCCAGAACCAGGTTTGATCAAAGACGGTATAAACAGCACCCCGAGCTGAAAAGATTCCACAAGATGAAATGAAACAAGAATCAGTTGAGAGTTATGATAAGGGGTATCTTGTAACAATTGAAGACCACAGTCATCAAAATCACAACAAACTGTGGAGATAAACTCTGTTTGGTTGCTTTAGAATAAGCTTCCCGTGACATTTGTCAAGAAAAAAGTTTGATAGACAGATAGGGAATCTTGTTGTGAATACATTTTTCCCCAAAAAGAAAACATTTTCAACACAACAGAAAAATCTGTTTCTAAATTGCTCAAAACTATTTTTGCCAAATTCTGAATATATTATGGAAACAACGAATGGTTCATGTTTTTGAAAACATTAAAACAATTTTTTTAGAGTGTTCCTGTAAAACTCTTTCTGAAACAGCACTCGAAAGGGCAAAGAGACTTCGATGTGTTTCCTTGAATGTGGCTACCCCGTCACAGAAGCATGCAGTGACACACACAAAAACAAAAAGGAACACAAATTTAATGGATCTTGAAGTAATATGATCTTGAGATGGAAGAATTTGGACGTGAATACCTCGTAGGAACGGATCATCAGCTGAGAGTTGTTTTTCTGGAGAGCTCCCCATGCAGCTTTGCTTAGGTTTGACGAAGTTAGCAAGAACCACCTAGTGAGAAACAAGTGAAGAACAGTCTCCATGATGAAATGCTCTAGAATGATGGCCACATGATAATGAGGGGCAAAAACATTAAATCCTTCAACAAGAAAGAAGTAGCCTGAGACGGGCTCTTACGCAATGTCTTGACCTTGATAGCGTATGAACGTTTTTATATGAGGCATTGCACGACTGTAACATTAAAGCATAACATGTATTAGTGCCCAAGTAGCCAGTAGGAGCCAGAAGTCGACAATGTTAAGAGTGGAAAGTAGCAGGAATGCCGTCTCACAATGGCATACTTACATCAAAGAAGTTGGACTACATAGCAGAAAGATCTAACAAAGTTTCTTGTATTCTCTTTATTGACAGCAATTACAACTAAATCATTAACCCGACTCTTAACTCTAGGACATGATCCTTTCAATTTTTCTACTGCCTTTGCAACTGATGTCGGAGTTGCATTTTTTAATTTTACATATTTTAAAGATCAAGCACACTGTCAAGCCAGACCATCTCAAATCAGACTAGGCCCGAGCACACAAACCAATGTGATTAAGAACTATGGTCACAATATGAAACTGATGTCATGCATAAGCTGTCACATGCCGACAGAGTTTCTTTTTTACCCCCATCAGACAAAAGTTGAACTAAGAGAAACAAATTACCAGCGACCAGTATGGCTTGCCTTCCACTTCGCCCAATACTTTTGTAGGAATTCTTTCTCCACATTTTTTAGTGGGCTTGGAATGGCATTTCCAGCAGCATAACCCTGGAGAGTAACAAAGTTAACAATTGGATTGAAATACAGATAGAATACATAACCACATCTCCGTGACCTGCTCACGTAATGGCTAAAAACCAACCAAGGTGGAGGTGCCTTGAAGATTTGAATAATCAAAGGCCTAGAGATACTAACATGCACAAGAAAAAGAAAAGAAAATTGTGGTTGCAGCAAAATACCCCAAAGGAGGCGAAGAAAAAACTGTACATTTCTCCTCCCTTAATGAGTGATAAATTGAAGTTTGAGTCATAAAAGAGTTTGTATATCATGCAATTGTTCTACCAGAGTATGGAGAGCATCTAATGACCACATCAGTAGGGGAGACAACCTCTAATGAACATCTGACATCTTCAACTGTAGGCCATATTATTAGGGGCTCCCCTAAACCCAAAGGCACTTTATCTTTTGAGACTCCTGAGGACATTGATGATGCTAGCTCAGACATCCACTTCTCATCCAAAGAACCAAGAGAAGAGAACTGCAACAAAAAAAAAGAGACAGAAGCATTAAGGAGAAAAAAGTCTGAAGTGGAGCAAGATATAGACTACCGATTTCCATTTATATAACAGAATCAATAGACATCCCAAAGAAAGATCCCACTTGCTACCCTCCGTTTTATGACCATATGTAGGTCCCATCTGGCTAAGGAGGCCAGGGATGTAGGAACAATGCACTAAAACATTTCAATCGGGTTACTACCCATTTCAACTATCATTTGCAGCTGTTCACAAGTATCTATGAAACAATGGCTAGACTATGCCCGAAAAACACGATTGAAAGATCATGGAAGAGGAGACACCATGCAAACAAAAGATGCAGAGAGAAGTATATTTTATTGCCATGAGAAATGAAACAAACAATCGATTTCTGAAATGATTGTGTGACTGTGCCCTAGACTATAACTAATCTATTTCTATTTCCGCATCTTTTAGTTGATAAATGACTGTGCCCTAGACTATAACTAATCTATTTCTATTTCCGCATCTTTCAGTTGATAAATGAAGGAGATTGCTGTTTTCATCAACCCAATGCATCTCCTCCTCTTACCTTCCATCCATTGTTTTCCTTCCCCAATTTGTATATTTTCCTTTGTAGATCACAGACATATTAAATTGCAGGAAAAAGGAAAATCTGCAATTTAACTAAAAAAAGCGGACAAAGATGACCACCCTTGTGCTTTCCCCAGCGGAAGGGGAAGGCCTTTGCCTAGAATTGGGCAAGGTTTGACTCCTCTCCAGGGCAGTACCAAGATGTACATGGAGGCCGGGGCGGTGGTATGCTTCGGTTGCCCGGATGTCTACACCCTATGGGTGGGTCCAATTAGCGGCCCTACTATGGGGTGGTTCCTTGGTCACCACACAAAAAAAAAAAAAAGATCAATATACAGCATGTATACCAGGATACATGTGCCGTGCAAAATCCCGACAGAGGAGACACAAATTTCATTATAAATCAGCAAAGAACAGGTACTACCTGATAAACAAGAGGAGACTTGTGAAACATTTTGTCAAAGATACACTCCTGGAGAATGGTACGCAACTTCATGTGTCCCCACTTTTTCAAATTGGGGCCCTTATGATATCCAGGAACAGATGCAATTAGCCTCACCTGGAGATTACATAAATAACAGACTTAGAATTCATCATGCAATTGAAATGTAAACCAGTCACAATACTGAGAAATCAACTTTTTCACACTTCACCTAGTTTTGGGTAAATAACAGACTTAGAATTCATCATGCAATTGAAATGTAAAGCAGTCACAATACTGAGAAACAACCTTTTCACACCACCTAGTTTTGGACTCCAACATGTATATAATGGCATAATATATAATATAGAAAGGCATAATACTCGCCAAAACAGATACCAAATACGAAACAGAGTAAGGACCAAAGTTGTTCACAAAAAAGTCTTTCTTCCTCATCAGTAGCATGCACAGTTCCCAAAGCCATTAATGAGCTAAGACAGAGCAACTATGACATCAGTGAATTTGTCTGAAAAGGACAATGAACTAATTTACGTTCAGATTATTGGAATTCTTAGTGCATTACATATGTTGTCACTCAAGCTGGACACATGTATTACTGTAAAGCTTACAATCATGCCTTCAGATTTGTATGCTATAAGAGCAACTTCAAACATAAACAGCAAACATGCAGCGTTGATTAGGGCAATTGCAGATGTAATAACCAGTTTATGAAGAGGATAGATTCAACCAACTTTTGTGTCCCTATGTTATTGTGAGATCTTTCGTCATTTTAGAAACCTCAGGCATTATACATAGCTAGTACTGAGTAGTGTCAAATGAAATTAACAATTAAGCGAGATAAAACCCATCATTATCACCATAAATAGCAAAACAAAAACCTTAAAAAGTTAAGGAACTGAATAAATACCATTGCACTACTGTAGTCAAACTTCTTGAAAAAGGATGAATTGATATTGAAGTTGCCAAGAGCTGGTAGATTAGCATTAAATTCAGGCCACTGTATACATTCAAAGAGAACATCCATAAATTCTGCTGAACGCGACCAAAAGTCAACAGAAACATATCTGCATATGTCTAAGCAAGTATACTAATGATATGCAAGATCCCTTTATCCATGGTCTCACAAGTAATAGTACAGTTTGATTCACTGTATGGTAAGATCAGTCCAAAATGGCCAGGTATTCAATGCCATGGAGAAGGACGATATCATCAATACGAATATTCATTAGAGAAAACCCTCGCACATGTGGCTGAAAAAATATGCACACACACAAATACAAGCGTGGGTGCAGAGAGAGTTCTAGAGAAGGAACAGAGATCAAAGTTCTATACAGATGCTCTTATAATTCATCTCAGAAGGTTGGCACATTTAAGCATAGGAACCGTGATATCAACAAGCATTCACAGTCCTCCCAAATCACAGCTGTTTCATATTATCTGTACACACTGAGGGAGAGAGGGAGGGGGTGGGGGGAGGTTCAAGTCTGATTGCAGAACCGTTGATGACAATCCAGAGAATAATGTTTTACTAACTTGGACATAATTTAGAGTTAGGACAATACAGTGGGAATAAGAAGGATCGACTCAATATAACGAACAAGAATCTGGAGCCTATCATACTGATCTTAACCCGTAGATCATAACAAAGGCACAAGGACAAAGAAGTGCATGAGATTACATGAAAAAACACAATCATATGCCTAGGACCTAAATTCTAAAGAGGCCAGCAGAATAAACTCAAAAAATTGCAGTAATATAGCAAATCATGCACATACTAAGTGGAATGATCACATCCATGTTAAACTAACAAACTGAAAGAATGATATAAAAAAAGGTAGTAGAGACATGAAAAAAGCCCGTCCGCGTTTCTAAACTTTGGCATTCAAACTGTATGTCATGCATTGTTATACCTTCAATGTAGACAGATAATCAATCAGGTCACTCTCAAATCCACATCCACTGCTAGAACTATTTTGATCCTTCCACGGGAAATCTTGCATCCACAGACCTTGACTTTTGTTGTTCCAGTCAACGTAGATCAAGTTTGCTGTATGTACAATAATTCTCACTCCTCGAGGATAAACAAGAAGCATGGCTTTTGAATGGTGGGTTCCATATGAAATTGGCAAGGGTGGTTTATGCAGAATCCAATTTGCTGGCTTGCTTCTCTAGAAACAGCTAACAAAGTTAAAGTTCATCCACCTAACTAGAGCCTTAGAGTGCATAAATTGAGTTTAAAACAACTTAGCATCAGTCAGACCTTCATATGGTCCAGTGTTCCATCACTTTCTCCATGAATGACCAACACATGAGGAACCTTTTTAAGCTTTGGACATGCTGTACCACAAATGAACAAAAAGATATCTCAGTATTACAGGGCAGAATGAGAAAGTCCCATGCATAATGCTAGTGAACAAAATTCCCACTGCTTGGAGGAGTGAGAATAGGAACTAGACCTATTAACTTGTTGGCCAACTCTGGGTAACGAATGCTATGAAACCAAACTAAGCCTTATGTCCTACTTAATTTTGGCCAGCAGAATAAGGCAAATATGAGTATCGAAGACACAATATGAAATGCAAGAGTAGAAAAGTAGTTTAAAGTTGCCAAAACATACGTGATAAATTAAGCAATCCCCAAAACTTATTTACACAGGCTTGCCTGAATTTATACACTTCACTCATAGGCATCTATAAGTAGCATTCAAGAATCTACTTCAGAAAATTTCAAAAACACAGCTGCAACCTTAAAGGTACAGTGGATGGAATTATACTATCGACACAAGCATGAGGGTTGAAAGCAATGATAAGACCAGAAATAGGGAAATCATGAGATATGCTTAGTGTACATAACTGCAAACATCAAGAGGCTACAAGCCTTACACCTGCACAAGTCCTACGAGAATGGAATTTTGAGAGCAGTATAGTTGACTCGGAATGCATGCGTGCAGATTGTAAATTATATGTGACACCACTTATCTGTCTTGCCATACAATAGGTAAACACATATACAGGAATATTTTCTTTAACAGGCCAAGTATGTATTCAACTTGTACCACCTTAAATATTTAATTCTCAAAAAATTAATGTTAATGTATCATATTTACATACTCACCAGAAGTCAACCAATCTATGTCGACCATGTAATTTGAAAGGATAGCTATAAGCGGACCCCCCTGCCAAAGAAAAAAGCAAAAACCTTTCAGCAGGATTCCGTTTTGAACTTTGCACATTGATCGAAGACTGACAATTATCAGCTGAACACCATCCATACAGGACCAAAAGAAATCTTAAGATGCCAAAACATCCCCAGGTCATCAGTTACATTCCAGGATTTGCATCAAAAAACTTTCACGAACTACTAAACTCTCATTTTGTTGCATCAAACACATATTTCTGTCTTACAATGGAGAATTTATCCGTCACCAGTTCAAGAAATCTCATTCAATAATGTGCATAACAATAGTCCTCCGCAAGAGATACTAATAAAACCCCACATGTTGGTAAAGGATTCACTTAACAGGTTCGTCCCTATCAGGTTTGTGTTAAGCTTCAAGCTATGTCTTAGATGACCCCAAGAACATGCAGTTTAAGATAGAGACATTTCTATCACTAATTTTGATAATGCCTACAAATATCTGCTTCAATTTTTCTAAAGGATGAACTATTACCTGAATAACATCTCCAATAGATACAGAAGAGGTATTGGCCCATGTCGGAAGTCCTTTCACTTGCAAAAGTCGGAAAGTAGAAGCTAACTTATCATTAACAACATTAAAACGACGGATGCTCTCTGAAGAGTTCTCTTGAGCTTGGTTATCATCATTCAGCTCAGACTGCCATGAAACAGAAAGGTAAAAAATGTGACGAAATCAGGATAAAAATTGCACGGAATAACTCTTTGAAGTTTGTTACAGAAACTTTTCAAACTAAAATAAGTATCTGTGCGCAACACTAGTTACCTAGACAAGGGCACGAGATACATGTCAGATACTTCTTTTTCATAGGAAGCTTGTTATATAAGTTAATAACTCATGTCTGCTTTTCTGGGAAATGTTTAAGTCAGTGGTTGTTCAATTACTCTTTTACCAACCAGTGCAATGTAAGCAATGGCTTTGGCAATAACGACTTCGACCTAATGGTATCATGTACACATTCTGACAGCTAGCAAAATGATTAATTCAACAACATTATGAATGAGTAATTAACATTGTCATTGAATCATCATATATATATATATACACACATAATACATATGTATGCTGTTAATAATACAAAACTTGCATGTAATATAAATCAAAATAATATCACCCAAAAGAGAGAACAAAAAAAGACCCAATTCGCCGGAGTCTGCGTACCTTCAATTAGGGGTTTATAGGTTAGATCCCTGGATTTACATGAGCACCCAACAACGTTATCTAAGTCCATGTCACATAACAGTTCATACTAATCGCACCTACGTAAAGGCTATACTCTTTTGATTTCTGATCGTACCTATGCAAATGCACCCTTTATCCCATTTCTTCTTTCAGAAGTTCCTTTTTGTTTATTTCTCTTTTTTTCAGCATGATTTTTCTTTCATCATGTCAGAAATGAAGTTGGAAGACAGTACCTGCAACTTCCTTGCTAGAGCTTCATCGTCAGAAACTTGCCTCTTCCTCTTCACACCTTGCACCCCACCTTCGCAAAGTTCACTGCTTTCCTTAAGAGTCCTCTTATCCGTGTTGGGTGAAGATGACTTCTTCTCAATGGCCAAGGTCAAATACTTGAAAAAATAATGGCCGGGTATCAACTCAATAATATCACCATGGTTAATTCTCCCTCTTTCTCGAGACAAAATTTTCTTCCTTTGGGCATGAGACCGAACAACAATTGGGTTCGTTCCGTCCTACAATAACAATCAATGTATCAGCTCAAAGCAGGAAATGACATCAGAAACTTCATTTGCGGCAAATTTTGGGATGTGGTTACGTACCTTCATAAACACTATTAATACATAGGGTAAATTCATTTTACTCATTGTGGTTTATTTCATGTGTTGTTTACATTTAAAAAAAAACCACTTGTCTTTGCCATAACTAAGCGGCTTGTAAACTGAAGTGCACCATATTAACCATTTACCTTTAAAGACTAAAATACCCTGGAATATAAGCAACACTTGTGTAAACTGCAAATAAAGGAGATCTTCTGTCATTTTGTTTCGGAGGCAAAATTGAGATTACTACCTTGGTTTAATTTACGTACATGTTACCCAGTGATAATGGGAAATATGGACACAACGCCTTTCACCCATTCACATATGTATACATGCTGTTAACTAGGACGATGATTATATGTGCTTATTTCAAAAAATGTCAGGATCTCAGCTTATGGAAGTAGGTGCAGAAAGAAGAGAGAAGACGACTAGTTTTTTTAATCGAACAGCTCATGATGGTCATGTCGAATTTTGTGCGCCTCCACATCGCATTGGGTTGACCTCATACAGTAGCTGTCCTGCCTCTACCCAATATTTTGTTTCATTCCTTCTCGAACAAGCACACTTTTAAGATTAGGAGCAATCTACTGCCAGAAATTAAATGCCTAATCTCAACAATCAATGTACATCACAGAATATCCTCATTTTTTCAATTATTCAAGAGGTAAACCAGAGACGAAGTCAGTGGTGGAAACAAGGGGAGCCGGTGGCGGCTTCCCAGCCCCTCCACAACTCGAAAAAATTCCATCCATTTTACTAGTTTTTCAGATTAATTTGAAAAAGTTCTAACAGATTGGCCCCTACAAATTTGTTGGGTGGAAAAAAACCTCAACAATTCTATATATAGGTGAAAAAACTCCTCAAATTTTCAATTCAATTCAATGACGGCTATATGTATACACACAACCTCGTCTATTCTTCAGACCTAGCAAGTATCAACATATACTAATGGTATTTACATCTTTTATTATCAATGCAGAAATTCATGTAATTTGGGCCCTGCGAATTACAAATCATGCGTCCCCCACTGCATTGAGTAAACAAACAGAGATTAAAGTGAAATTTGCCATAAGACATATACATATATACCAACATACAATAAAAGCATACAAATGTATACCACAACGATATCGGCAGAACCGTTACCGGACGCGGTAACAGTGAGATGCTTGCGGCTGAGTCTCTTGTCGGCGACCGGAATACAGTTGCGTCCGACAAAGTTGGGGCCTTGGAAAATAGGTAATTTGGGTTTCGATGTATCTTCTTCGAAATTGTTATTCAGAGGTAGCAAGAAACCAATCTTCACATGAATTGACAAAAACCAAAAAATACAAGTATATCAACAACTAATATAATCAGGTAAGAAAGAGAGAAATGCTAATACAAACGCATAATGTACAATTACCTTAGAAGGAGAATCGGCCATTGAAGATTTGGTGATTGCATGAACAAAGCGAAGTGGAGAGAGAGGGATCGGTGTAGGAGCAGGTGTGAAGAAGTGATGGAGGGAGGATAGAGAGAGAAGGTGAGAGTCGTCGGAGCTTCGCGCCTCGGGGATGTGACGGTGTAGTTCTATTTCACATACCGGTGGGGGTTTGAGTTAGGAGAAATCAATAGTTCAGGGGCTAAATTCAGAAAAACAAATACTTACTATTTACGATGCAAAAAAAATACTCACACATCACTTTTCACACATCACATAGGGATGGGCCCCACGCATTGTTCTTTACAATGGGAGTTGAATTTGGAAGGAAGCTCACTCAGTACTCAGAGTGTTCGGGCGAGCTTGTACACAGGGTGTCCGGTGAGCTTATACGCACTCGATTAATTCTTGGACTTAGACTTACGAGTTTCCTTTGTCATTGACTCATTAGTTCGAAACCTCTTCTTTTATCTTAAGTCGATTTTGAAACCTCTTAAACACTATCAACTGTTATAGGGTCAGTCAATGCTAAACTTTTCCAGTTTTGATTGGACTGCTTCTAAAGTTCTCTCCAATAATTAGTTGGGTGTGTATAAGCTCACCTAGACGTAGCGATGGGCGTGGGGAGCGTACGGGGTCGATACCACTACCTCCATCTCCGATCCCCGAACCCATATCAATCCCAATCCCCATCGGGGATTTTTTTTTAACCTTCATCCCCGCCCTAATGCGGAGATCAGGGATCCCCACGGGGAATCAGGGATCTAAAAGTTCACTCAAAATTCAGGTTGTACAACCCAGCCAAAATTCTAACAATGAGCTAAAACTTAAAAATTTCCTCTAGTACAGATTCCATCCCCAAAACAAGTTAAACAAAAGTAGAAACCAAAGTAGGGGACAGTCGGACACAATCTTTTTGAAATTCAGAAACAAATTTTGTAGTTTAATATGAAAGGAATAATCTTTTTGTCTAACTGAATGAAACTTATGTTACAAACAAATTCCCTAGTAATATTTCTCTGGCTTCGGCCTTCTCTCATGTCTACTATGAGATTGAGACATGACTCATGAGAGAGAGAGAGAGGACCTTTGATCTTGAGAGTTTGAGAGACGTGATGGCCAGAGTCTAGATGGGGGCAGTTGTGAAGTGTGGAAGAGTTGAGAGTAACTTTAATGTTTTACAAGTTATAAATTTATCCGGGAAAAAAAATTATAAACTTATAATATAAAGGGGCCGGTTCCGTGGACACACATTTTGCACACATATTTTGACACTCCATCTCAGCCATTGAGATGGAGATGGAGGGATGAGATAAAAAATTAAAATGCCCCTCTCTCTTTCCCCCACGTTCTCCCATTCCCATTCTCAGCCCCTTCCACCGCCATCTTCAATGCCACATCATCCACCGCCACCAAGCTCGAATACACTCACCAACACTTCAAAGTCTGGCACATCCCTTTCGCCCAGTTGAGCGCCGCAACGTCGTTGTCACAGGGGCAGATAGCCCGCCCAAGACGGCGATGTAGGCCTTCTTCCCGACGGTAGAGCGGAACTTTTCGAGGAGAGGGGAGAGGGATTTGACGTCGGAGAGGGAGCGGGTGTAGAAGAGGGTGTCGACTTTTTGAGGGCAGAGTTTGGCCCATTGGGTTATGTAGCCTGTGGTGAGGGCTTTCCACCACTGCATAAAAATATTCACTGTGTTTCATATGATTTTTATTTTCCTTCTGCTCTCTGTCTTTTTTAGGGTTGAATTTTTGTTGAATCTGCTGGGTTTGATATTTGAAGACGACAAAGCCGCTCACACAAAGTCGATCACATCTAATTTGTGGAATCAATTTGGGGTTTGAAGGATTTTTTATGTTGCCAAACAAGTGTTTGATTGAATTCCTGAAAGAAACTACTAGAAAAACCACCACCAATGTTTAGAAAATAAACATCCTAGTGTAGTTTTTCTTTTTCATTTTTTTTTATCATAAACATCTTAGTGTAATTCTTGATTTAAGTCATTCCAGTAACCTTAGATTCCAAATCAAACTACCCAAAAACAAGAGTCATGATGATATTCCCCAAGTTTAGCACAGTAGAGAACAATTTTTGGCACAAGCTAGTCTGCCTTTAATTCAGAGGCGGTGGCGGCGGGAGTCAGGGGACTGGAGGGGGAGTCATGGTTGGAGTTACAGAGGTGGAAGACGTGAAGGGAAAAGAGGGAGAGAAAAGGTTCAGTGTTTTGGGGAAGGACGGAGAGAGAGAGCAGTCCTTCTAATTTTTAATCTCAGCCCTCCATCTCAATGGCTGAGATGAAGTGTCAAAATGTGTGTGCAAAATATGTGTCCACGGAACCGGCCCCTAATATAAATACATAATATACATATGTATATGTGAATGGGGATGCAGGGAGGGGAGGGGAGAGGATTGACTATACCATCCCCTACCCGATCCCCGAATTTAAAAAAAAAATCCATATCCCCTCCCTAATCACTGAAAAAATCCCCGAATCCCCTACCCATTTGTCATTTGGGGAGTGGACGGGTTGGATCGGGGTGGGTTGGCCGAGATGCCCATCCCTATCTGGACGGGTGTAGTTCTAGTTTACATGCCGTTGGGCGGTTCTGACTTGGAGAAATCAATAGTTTAGGGGCTAAATTGAGAAAAATTAATTTTCATTTTTAACATTGGAAGTTGAATTTGGAAGGAAGTTCATTTTGTATTGATAATTCGAGTGTCCGGGTAAGTTTATGCACGCTCACTAATTCTTGGAGATTCAATTCTATAGTACACGTTAATGCTATGAGAATTGATACTCCGTACCATTTAAGAGGTTTCGAACTAACGACTTACCCAAAAAAAAAAAAAGAAGAGGCTTCGAACCAATGAGTCCAATGAATTTAGAAAAAAGAAAACTCGTAAGTCTCAAGCATTGATGATCAGGCAAATCGCTTGGGATGGAAAGGATATTCATTCTTCGAATTTGTACAAGTTTTATCATCTTACCGCATTTTTCTTTTTCAGCTTTCCCTTAAAAAAAAATTGATCGACTGCTTTGATTATCAAAAATAGAAATCACTCAAAGCACTTTTATGTTGGTTTTTACACTCAATCAAATACTAATACTCTTCGCAATAATATTATTGACTAATATACTTCCTCAGAGCTTGTGCACCATTAGCATGTAGGCAGTTATGAACGTGTATATGATTTTAACCAACTGGGGGTAAAATCTGATAACTGTAACGGTGTAACCCCTAAAATAGATCTCTTCCTATTCAGGATTTGGACTTCGTGATGTGCATCAGCCTCTTCCAATTCAGGATTTGGACTGCGTGTTGTGCGACTGATGCACAACACCACCGGTGTTTCGCGCCCAGGCCGGCCCATCTCGCGCTGGTAACATGATAGGATCATGTAATTGCTCATGCACGTAAAATGGATTATACATGGACAATGACATCTTCCGTATCATTGTTCCAAGCATATTCAGTGAGCAGTAAGTGCAGAAATCAAAAGAACCCAGTTCTCAGGATATTTCAATTTTATTACTCAATAACAAATCCAATGAGAATATAAGACTATGACAACAGTTGCCTGATTCATATGAGATTCATATGAGATTGATCTCTAAACATCTATTTCAAGTACTACAACTTCGTTAGGATTCCGATTTCCAACTAATAGAGGGGTGGAAAAAATAGATTCTCTCCTCCCTCTGCAGTATCAAGTATCAACCATGGCCCCTAACCTTCAGCTGTTGAAGCATGATTCTGGGTATAGATTCCGTAAAGAAAAAAAACTCTGCCGTCAAATTTCAGGGAAAAAGATACTCAGCCATCGAATTCCACTCATCTTCTGCGCTTTGATTCTTTACGCATCTCTGCTAGGTAGCTCTCCAAATTGGATTTTTCCCACAAACGTTTCTGAATAAGATCTTCTTGTGTCGATTCATCTAATAAAACCACAAGTATTGATTCAGCAAAACAATGAGGTATAATGAATGCTAAATCATATCAGCGCATTCCACAAGTGATATTCAGGCAGGAGATGAGGCTCACAAATCAACTTTTAGACAATGGATCCCCATGCAGCCGCGCTTAGTGTTCCATGTACATAAGTGTAAATGTTATAATCTGGTACATGTTGCATGCTTCTCTTTGGTCTTACGCGGTTCTGCCAGTAATTATGGAATGCAACCCTAGTACTTGAGTGCAATCCCAGTAGTCCATATAATCCAGGAGCTAGACAAGAGGGCCTCGATACTTGTTTCCCCAAGTCCTCATGGATTCATCCTGAATTCGAGTTACGACCATGATCGTGAAAATAAAAGAAATTGGTTTTCCCTGTTAGGAGTGTGGAGCCATGTTCGTCGTGGATCCAACGGATCCACCCTTTTTGGTAGTGGGCAGCCGCGTGCACTATTTACATCAGGATACTTCTTGTACTTTCTATGAACTTATAACTGCAGCTATGTTTAGCAGTGTCAAGGTAACTATGACATATCTTTTTCACTTCTCTTCATCATCAGTGAAGCAACTGGGGCGACTGTGATCCCAGCCCACATTGGGTTAACCCTGTAAAACCAATCTCATGTGTTCTGATTTTTTATTACTTTATGAATTTATTTTTTGCATTCGTGTGCCCAAGAATATTGTGCTAGGGTTACGGAATTCCTAAGATTCCCCTCCTGATTCTTCAGCTAAAGGATAGTTAACGACAAGCAAATGGCCTCACAAAAACTTAAATAACCTTCAAACCAATGGTATGAGTAATGGTCAAGCGTACCTATGGATCTCCAAGAATCAAGATGGATCCCCAGAGATCTTCGAGTGAGGTAGGAAGCATCTTCCCAAGAATATGGAGATCGTTTAACCTGGTACCTCCACAGCCAACATACCTGCCATAGCAATAACTGGAAAACAGAAACCTTATCGAACCAGAAATTTCATAATCTTTTTGACAAACAGAAAAATAAAAGAAACAAGTTTTGTTGATATTGAGCTGCATTTTTTTCTTACCCTGCCAATAGTGTAAGGTAGGAGTATGAAGCGGACACCAAGAAGTTGCCAAATGGACGGCTTCTCAGCTCCCTTTATTTGCAAGTCAAGTTCCTTGCTGAGGTCTTCCTCCACGTTCCTGTCATGGAAACATAGTTCAGCTAAATGTTGACCACTGTAATGAGCTATACAACGCAATCTGTGAGATTGATCAACCTTGCACAAAATCAGGGGGGAAAAGGCCCACGGAAAAGTCCAAAAGAACCATACGCCATAACTTCTCCACACATGTTGATCCCAAAGCAACAATGCAACTATCAAAAGCCAAAAAAACTCTTACTTGTTCATTTGCTTCTGATTCTTTTTCTTGTTTATCATCCCTCCACTGCGTTCAAGTTCCAGTGCACGTAGCCGATTTTTGTAAGCCGGAGTCTTTCTCACAAAGTCTAAAGCCTGCAACAATGGTACGCAAACATAAACTTGAGAGAAAATGGAAAGTGGTGGGTTGACTACTTCCCAACGCCACGAGTGCGTAAATATGTGACAGCATGGATGAATCCAGAAGTGTTAACCAATGAAGACAGTTTCAACACAAGTGTACACGAAAACACACTTTATTTATTTTTGTTTTTCCTTTCAATGACATAAACCAGACCAATTCAATTTTTTCTTGTTCGATGTGGATGAATTACCATCAGAATATACCAATCCCCACAGTTTTTATTTATTTTGAAACTGTTGCATAAAAGCCTCATTATCAACCATGTCAAATACACCTTTCTATGGGCAAAATATAGATTACCTCTCTATGGTTAGGCCCTTTGGCAGATGACCTCTCTGAGTTTTACAAATGATCAGATCGTCTCCCTGTGCTTTTGGAGTAAAGTGCAACCGTTACCTTTTCCGTCTAAACTAACAAAAAGTATAGTACACGTGCATTTCTTAGAGAGTAGGAAAGAAAAAAAAAAAATGAAAGACAAGATAAATGGTAAAAGGACTATAGTGTCCTTTGTTCATCTTCTTAAACAAACTTAAAATCAAATAAATTTACCCTAACTCATGTTCCCACCACCACCACTCACACCACCATACACCTTGTTGACATCTATTGCACCCTGCCGCTACGCCATCCACAGTAATCCATCGTCAGAGAGAGAGAGAGACTGGGGGTTTGTTTGTGGTGGAGGGGTTATTTGCTCTCATCAACATAATCAACACTAACGGATTCAAAAAATGGGGATTCAACGAGATGCCTGACCTGGGATATGGCCATGACTGGTATCAAGACCGTGTTCTTGATCTCCTTGTTAGGGACGGGTCGGGCATACAGGAAATCCTTCCGGGTCGGACAGGATCCGATATAATGATATAGGAAGCTCCGGCGGATTCGGCGATCTTGGCTTGGTCTGCGTCAGTGACTTCGATTACTCCAATTCTCACCATTTGGGCTAGACCGCCTTGGATCGAGAATGGGTTCTTCAAATTTGAGTCGGTGGTGATGAGGCTGCTGCTGTAGATTGTGACGGCGCCATCGTTTTCCATTGCTAGTGCAGTGTGTGTGAAAATCCTTTTTTTTTTGTTTTTTTGTTCTTTTGTGAAAATGCTTGTGATGAGTTAATTTGGGTTTGGGTTCTTGATCAATTCTGTTAATGCCTGAGAGCGAGGTTCTATGTAATTATGAAGTTATATATATATAATTATATTTCGCTACATATGTGTGTAAGTTTAAGTTGAAAGTTAACTTCAGTTGGATAAGTGTTTTTTTAAGCGGTATTCAGAACGTTGAGTACTCCGTATTAAGTACTTTCTTTAAGAAAAAAAAATTGGTATATTGTCGTAAAATTGTAAAACAATTAGTTTTTTTTTTTTGTGCGCCAAGAAAAGACTGAGGGGGGAAGAAGATGAATAAGATACAGGGGTATTATAATCAGTTCATCCTTACCATTAACAGAGTTACGGTTGCACATTACTCCAGAAGCATGGGGAGGTGATATGGTCATTAGTAAACCTCAGGGAGGTCATCCGCCAAAGGGCCTAACCATAGGGAGGTAATCTGCATTTTGCCCTATAACTATTTCCCGGTAGTAAATCAATATTTAGCACAAGGAAATGATATGACCGTGGAGTGCAATATGAGAGTACTATGAAAACGAAAATGCAGTCTAACATAGGTATTGGTATATGTTCATGGAGTACTGTGCTGATTCTCCATAGGTGAAGAAAATAGCTTTAAGTATATTACAGAAGTAGCAAGTTTCATGGATTGCCCAATTTACAAATACCACTGGAAACAAAAAATTAGAAATTCATGAAGTGATCAGCACAGTCAGCTGACTTCAATTTTTTTTGTGTCATATGCATAGTAGCATGCCAATATTGGTCCTCTAGTCCCTAGGGGTGTTTACGATATAGCTGTGCATACAACTTTAAGATTCCAATTTCATATTCTGCTTTAGCTTATACATTCTGAATTCTCAAAGAATGCAAAAAGCTAAAAATCAGCCTTCAAACTACTTAGAAACCAAATGTAGTGCCAAAAGCACTTAAAACCCAACTGATTTTCAGCTTCTTTGGGTTTCCCATTTGCTTAAAGCCAAACATTTAACACCTCAAGTTCTCATTTGCTAAAAGCAATGAAGGTGTTTTTAGCAACTTAGCTTAGCTTTTAGCACTTTTATGCAAAAACCCATTTTAACATTTCATTCTAAAAACGGAAAAGCCAAACTTTTAGCACCTCAAGTTCTCATTTGCTAAAAGCATGCAACTTAGCTTACCTTTGAGCACTTTTATGCAAAAATCCATTTTAGCATTTGGTTCTAAAAAGGGGAAACTTTCATACCAAGAATCCCATTGGTGACTAGGAATTTTTCAGAAAACCTAACAACTGCTTTTAAAAGCTCAAATCTCAAAATCTGCTCCTAAATTTTGTGCATAGCCAGACGCTATCAGATATCCTTGCAGAAGACTTCAATACTTCACATGTTGAAGTTGCATTTGATATATCCAGTTACCTGATTATACCTTGTCCACTGATTTAGGTACTGAAATGCTGAGAGCACCAAAAGAAGACCCACAAGGACAGCACGAGGGTCCTAGCAATAAAAAATATCAGGAGTTATAAATAAAAACATTTTATGCAACACAGCAATGTGAATTTTTACTGTTAGAATAATTTGCTGCAAAAAGAACATAAGGCGATATACAGAGAAGTTCTCACTGTTTTGTGACCATAGTATGCGTGGTAGTAGCGAGCTGTGTTGAAAAACACCTAGCACAAGGAACACTTTGACATTTTAGTATCACTGACAATTTAGCTGACGAAAACAATTAATGAGATCAACAAGAATTATCGAGAATCGAGATCAACAAGAACTACCAGTGTACTACTCCACGTGAATTATTGAGCTGAAGTTTGAATCTCCATTGCTATGACTATCCATACATTTAAATGTCCAGCCTATTATGAATTGATTTTTTCTCCAGGCCAACCATTTGTTGCTTGATCATAGTGCAAGGTAACATGTCAGTACGACTATAAGATTTCCATAACAGTCAATCGTTGACTTCTCACGCCTTCAATGGTGCTATTATTATCATTATAAAAAAAGATCATACAGCGAAAAACTTCAATTCCTCAATACTATAGGTATGTCATGAACATCGACACCCAAACGATCTAGAACATGGTTGGTTTTAGAAAGAGGTGATTCAGCACTAGAAAGTAACTAACAACCCCTAGAGGACTTGAAGTGATTCTGGCCTATGACAACTACAAAGATGTGGCACCTGTACTTAACTTAAGCAGCTGATGGGAAGCACTTCCGTAATTTTGTGTTATAAACGTACACAAAAGATAAATTGCAGATGGGCCGATGCAAAAGTCTACTTACCTCTTCTGGATGTTCAATTGCATAATCATATTGCGCTCTTGTGGCTTCATCTTTCAAAATCTGCAAGGAATGAGCAATTTTCTTACTATTTTAAGCATGAATCTACAGTCATACTTATTTTGGCTAGATATACCGCCATTCCAACAAATTAGAACTGCAGGCACCAACTTGTTTAAAAAATACATCATTGAGTAACAAGCTATGAAGCACCCGACAAACCTATAGGTCGCCGTGTCCGCGTATTGGACGCGGGGGCACGTATTGACACGCCACATGTCGTGTCCCTTAAACTAAATTATTTTTGGAGGGCGACGCGTGGGGGGACACGACATGGACACGCATCTCTCCCTCTCTGTATATATTCACTGTATATATCTCCATCGCTCTGTGTATATCTTACAGACGTGTGTGTGTGTGGTGATATATACATAACAGTGTATATATCTCACATATCGAAAGAAACGTATAATATATCTATGTATATAAACTTTTAATCATACATATCTGAAAAATTTATATATATAAATTATTTTTTTTTGCCGTGTCCCCTGCCGTATCCGTGTCCATTTATTAAAAATTCTCGTGTCTGTGTCCGTGCTACACAGGTAACAAGATATCATTTCAAATGCAACTGCGCAAGAAAAAACCCCAACAGAGCAACTTCTTCTCTCTTTTTGTGCCAATTGTTTCTATGGGGAAATAAAATCCGAACGGAATTATCTTTGTCAAGATGGGAAACATAAAGCTTAGCCTATATAAAAGAACATCTCACAGCATGAAGACTATGAAATAATGAAGTTATGAATGACTCAACAAAACTAAAACTTATAGAGGATCTCGTGTGTGTGTGTGTGTGGTGGTGGTGGTGGTGGTGGTGGTGGTGGTGGTGGTGGGGTGGGGGGGGGACCTAGCGTAAAAGGAACCTGAATACACAACAATTTGGTTAGAGATGAATCATATGCAATGGTGTGAAACGCTTGAAACCCAATTGGGAAAGCGTGGTGATGCAGTAGAATTAAGGGTACTATTGTCGTTTTAGTGTCTTTAAGGTTAGTAGGGTCGAGTCTATAAATAGGTATGTTGCCCTTTCATTTGGTAGCATTTGATTATCAAACATATTGATATATATTGATTGAGACTTTGTTTCTCTCTCCACCCTTGATTGGAATTTACTCATGTCTTTTGAATCTTGATTTCCCTTTGACATTTGGTTGCACCATTTCATATCAGAGCTCCTAGCTTGATCCTAACCCTTCATCTCGCCGGAATTTACGTCTGAAACCTAAACCTTGTTGGAACCCTAAAACGGTGCCGGAACCTCGCCGGAAAATCCCAAATCAACCCATTCCACTTGAAATTCATAGATCTATCATTATTTGAGCCTTTTCAGCCCAAATTCAAACCCTAACACCGTCAAACTCTCACTTGAAACAAGATTCAGAGCTCAAAATATCTTGTTTGACCTAAATCGATCCTTCAACGACCAGATCTGGAGCTGTCGGCACTGTTTGAACAACTTTCGAGCATTGTTTTGCTTGATTCAACCCTATTCGACGAGATTCGAGCCATTTCGGACCTTGACTTGGTGATTTCAACAAGACCCAATCCTATTTTAAGCTCGAACAGCCATTTTCGAACTTGATCTGACGATTTCAAGGTTTGAAACTGGTACCCATACCTGCCAACTACTTCTATGGTGTTCGAAACTCTCGATTAAGGCTCGAATAGCCTTCGGTTGAACTCGAATCACTCTATTCAGCGCTTGAATCAGTGTTTCAGGTTAGATTTCTACTGGGTTTGTCTCGTTTGTTGAAGTTTGTTGCGATTCGCCTCCGTTGACTGCGATTTGTTGTAGGTTTGTCGCTATTTTAGGTTGTTAGTGTTGATTGGTTGTGATTTGTTGAAGTTTGGGGTCCCAATTGATTGGGTTTTGCTTGATTGAAGTTGAATTGGTTCTTGAAGTTGATTTTGAGTGTTGTAATGGCTCAAAGAGGTGGTAGAGGTAAAGAATTTGTGGTGAATAATGGTGAAGATGCTAAGTTTAGCAACCAAAACCATGAGTAAACAATTTACTACTTTGATTGAGGAAGTGAGTTACTTGAAACCACCAACCAAAGGAAGTGATTATATTGAGAATACTCGATTCAATTTGAGGATCCTTTGTTAGCTCCGCATTGGCGTAGAGCAAAGTTAGGTGATAATTAACTTCCCAAGTTTTGTGGAAGTCCACAAGAATTCGTTAATTGAGTGAACTCCATTGAGAGTACTTTCGAGTATTATCATGCTACCGAAGAAAAGAAGGTGAAATTGTTATCTAGTTGCTTTAAAGAGAGAACTTCGGATTGGTGGACGCAACTTAAAGTAAGTCGACAAAGGAGAGGCAAAGAAAGGATTAGAGATTGGGATAAGATGAAGAAGAAGCTCAAGGAGGAATTCTTCCCTTTCCATCATAATTCCAATGCCGATTCTTCTACTAGTTTTGGTAAGAGAAAGTCCTTGGGGGTTGTCCCAACTGAAAATCAACCTCTAATTGATACCTTGAAGGCTAGAAATCCATCACCTAGTGGAATATTCGATGCTTCAAGTATGGAGAACCATTTCTCGAGTTGGAAGTTGGTGAAAGGACTTGAGAGCATGCTTGTAATGCCCTCTTTGTTAAGGAGGTGAGAGAATCATATTGTGGTGATGATTCGAGTATAATAATGTTCCCATGTTTGATGAATATCCAAGTGAAGAACTTGAAGGCGTTCTTGAAGGTGATTGCATCTTTGAGATTGAGGACAACTTTGAAGATTTACCCATCTTTGATGAGTCTCCAAAAGAAGCCTTCGGAGGTAACTTTGAAGATGTTTCCGTTTATGATAAGTGTTCCAATGAAGGCATTAATGGTAACAATGAAAAAGAAGGAAATGAAGATATTGGTGGTAGTCATGAAGAACAAGAAATGCCTAGTGTTTCGATGTAAGAGCCTTGCATTTTTTGGGAAGATGATGAGCAAATCTTAGCCGAGAGTTATGAAATGGAGATTGATGATTATGACTTCGAAATTGAAGATGACGCACAACCTTCTGAGAATGATATAGACACTCCACAACTTGATGAAGTGTTGGTTGAAGATGGTTCGGAAGTGTTGCCTCCCAAGTATGCCATAGATGTTCATCTTACCCAATCTAGTTCAAGAGTTGCCTAAGAGGGGTAAAGAGTACTTGAGACAACTTATTTATCCTTTAGGCATGGTCTTTAATCAAGCAAGCTTGAATGTAATGTGGAGTTACCTTCTTTATATTCTACGAGGAATTGTTTGAGGGATGCTTTGGGAGTATGTGTCGAGTGCTACTTCGAGGATATCGTGGTTCATAACGGGCAAGCCAAATGGGTGACCTATTCGCACACGAGTATGGATGCGGTGAATGTTCATAAAATGAAACTCATATTGAAGATGGGTTATTGCATGAGGATGACATGGATAAAGGAAATGTAGCCACATGCGTAATTCGGAGCTACATAATAGATGCTTCTATAGTTTTATGTTTCTTGTTGTCCTCAAGATCCAACTTGAAGACAAGTTATTTTTTTTAGAGGGTGAGTCCTGATGTAGTAGAATTAAGGGTACTATTGTCGTTTTAGTGTCTTTAAGGTTAGTAGCGTCTTGAGTCTATAAATAGGTATGTTGCCCTTTCATTTGGTAGCTCTTGACTATCAAACATATTGAAACATATTGTTTGAGACTTTGTTTCTCACTCTACCCTTAGTGGTTTATCCCCTTGATTGGAATTTACTCATTTCTTTTGAATCTTGATTTCCCCTTGATATTTGGTTGCACCACATGGGGAGGCTACTGATGCTCGTATACTAAGAGAAATGGATCACTATAACAATAAAGACTCCTACCCAAAACCTCCTGAACCTCAGCTCTCATACCATAGGTTAAGCATCCAACTTTGATGATTTACAAGAATGCAAATCACAGTAGCTAAACCGGAATACATTAATTTCCAGTGAATTACCTCATAAGCATTTGCAATTTTGACGAACAACTTTTTCGATTCCGGATCGGGATTCTTATCCGGGTGACTGCACACAAATCGTCGAAAAAAATGAACATTACATACGTATAGTATTAAGTCACAAATTGGAATAAATGTAATTATGCAGAAACTTACTGTTTCAAAGAGAGCTTGTAGTAGGCTTTCTTGATTTCTGAAGAATTAGCACTTTGAGAAACCCTAGAGAAGAAAAAGAGGATTTGATCAGTAATGACATGAACAGAAGAATTGGGGGCGGAGTGCGAGAGAGAGAGATGTACCCTAGGAGATCGTAGCAATCGTCTTCGTCACAGTAGATTGAGGTAGACGGTTGGATGAGGAGGAAGAAGAGGAGGAGCACGAGAGCAGATGCGACTGCGGACCACCGGATCTCTGCCGCTGCTCGCGCCATCGTCTTCCTCCGTTGTGTCCGCCTCTCTGATCAGCAGTAATTAGGAGTATTTCTCTGCGTACAAACTTGGGTGATGTTTAAATTAATTAAATCCCCTCAACTATCACCCATTTTCACTTTAATCTCTCTAATTTACCGATTTTTAAAACTAAACAATTAGGCTCCATTCCAATAACTCAAAAAGTTAAAAGCCAATTTATTACGTTTTTCGAGATAGATCAACCCCTCACAATATATCACATAAAAAATCACAAAAGCCAATGCTTATTGTAAGCTCTCACATAAAAAAATTAAAAAACCAAAAAACCAAGTTAGTAGCACACCCCTTAATCTCTTTCTACGAATCCTAGATGTCAAAATTGGTGTGAACGGAAAATGACAATTTACGCTTTTGTTTGCCTGTTAACTTACGTCTGTTCACGTTAACCTTCACCTTTGACCTTTCCAAAGTCATCACATCACAAACCAAATTGGACTTTGGCCATTTTTTTTTTTCCAAAAAAAATCTAAATGTAAAAATTAATATTTTTGGATTATTTGTTCGTCATGACGAGAGAAATCTAAAAAGTAAAAAATTAATATAAAGATATTTAAAAAGTTCACTAAAGACAAAAATAATTAAATTTTTATGGATGATTGGATTATTTTTGTCTTTATTCACAAAAATTTAGTGTAGTTAATTAATTTTTTACTCTTCAAGTTCCTCTCGTTAAGACGAACCAATAATCCATAAAAAAAGATGCAGAACTAACAAATACAATATCTTTTGACTAAAGACAAAAATATGAACCACTTAATTTATTTTAGCCAAATCACCGATACCACACCCCAATAAAGATACTCCAATTGGAATTATCTCATATACCGTGATCGTATGTGTTTCCCCTACAAATAACACTATCAATTAGGTTTTTTCTATCCCCCTCGACATTTTGCTATCCCAAGGAGTATATTGTCATCAACTAAATAATAACGGTTGAGTTTTAAACATTAGGGAAGTTAAATGAATGGTCACAATTGAAGGGGGTTAAATTTTAAACCCATTCAATTATTTCTTTCTACAAAATCTACATGACCTCGTTTGTACTCCAGCCCAGAGATGTAATATTGCACTCGAGAAAAATGGGTGGGAAGAGACTTTTAAGGTTTTATTAGAGCACTCCAATCCTTATCCCTTTTTTGACCCGTATTTGAATTAAAATTTAAGTCAAAACCTTCATTTGGGTATATCATTTGCAATGCTATACCCTTTTTTCCTACTCAAATCTAGTGTTTTTTAAATTTTCCCTTGCAAGCAGGGGCAGATGCACATAGAGCATAGGGGTCACATGACCCCCTGAAATTCCAGAATTCAGTTTTTTTTTTTTTTTTAGTTTGTGAAAAATCTGAGCCGTTCAATAGCCCTGAGTTAGCTATTCGATTGTGCTTGTAAAAAATCAACTCAATCTGGATAATTATAGGGAGTTGATCGAATCTTTCGATTCTTCATTCAGAACTTAGGACCCAAAGCTTTGAATGAATTTTGGAGAAAAGTTTGATAAATGTGTGCCAGATTTCATCATTATCTCAACTGTAGGTATAATAAGTCTTATTGAGAAGAGTATTGATAGAAAAATTTCTCTTGATCCGACAATGATATGTATCAATTCAGTTCATATTTTTAAAATAATCTTTGCGTTTTGGTAACCATACATGTCGGATAAAAAAGGGGGGGTGGATAGTAAAATAGGGGGTGTGAAAATCATTTCCCTAATTTTATTTTATAAATTCTCTTCGCAACAAGCTATACAATATCTACGATTCAGGTGATTAGAATACCTGACACACAATTATCAAACTTGTCTTTAAAATTCATTTTGAACTTAGGGTCTTAAATTCTGAATGAAAAATTAAAAGATTCGATCAAGTACCTATGATTATTCAATTCAATTGAATTTTTACAAGGCCAATTGAAAAATCACTCTAAGGTTATTGAACGGTTCGGACTTTTCACAAGATCAAAGGTAACCCCCTAGGTGGAATTCTTGTATCCGCCACTACTTGCAAGGGGTCAAAGTAGCACATTTGTAAATGGTAATAAGAAAGTGGCGTTTAGTGTAGGGAAATGGGTATGCCATTTTTTTTTAAAGAACGGGAACTTCATTGCAAAACGCTGAGTGAAACGATACAGAGCACAAGGGATAACGCTTAAGAGGGGGAAAAAGATAAGTCTTCAAACCCCCAACATATACAAGCAATGAACACAAATCCTCAAACTGCTTGGACCTAATTCACACTGAAACTCCAGTGAAGCACAATATTGCATCTCGAATGAGAGCAATGAGGCAAGCCTACTTTGATGGAGCGAAGTGCCATCCCGATTGAATCCACAGGAGCTGAAATAAGGGACGTTTAAAGCCTTATTCGAGCCAAGCCACACTAGTTCACCACTGCGTCAAAACAGACCCAAATTACCGATCGATACCTACTAAAAGTACATGACATGTACAACACATGGATGAAGTTAGCCAACACATGGATGAAGTTAGCTATGCCTTCCGGTTGCCAGTATGGCTAGTATTAGTTTTCAAAATATAAATTCATTTCCCATGGAAATACGAAAACATTTTTGGGTACAACCATACTTCTATTTTTAGGATTTTCATAACTTTGCCACTCTTCCGTTCACCCGTATGATGTCACTGTGAATTTGACTTTGGTTCATCCGCTTTGAATGTCTTCCATGATGAAGTTGCAAACATTATTTGAAAATGACTTGAGTTTTCACTTTAATTCGGAATTCAATTCAAGCTCCCTACGTACCCTATTGTGGGGATGAGACCAATGTTGTGCTTAGTGCTTATAGGTCTCTCTCACTACTATACATTTAAAGAGTGATATTTAAAACAGTGATATAAATCAGACCATTAAGTACATGAAAGTAATCACTAAAATCACAATGCTATGCAATATTTTCCATTCATACATAAGTTAAACGCTATGTACAACCTCTCAATGTGTGTGGACTGTTGGATCAGCAGGCTCCGCATGCATGACTAGGTTGTAATGACCGTTATACAAGTGAAAAAATCCTATAAATACCCATGTCCTTGCCACGTATCAACAAAATTGAAAAAAAAAAAAAAAAAACATCGCGATATATTCTATTCATACATAAGTTAAACGCTATGTACAACACCGCGACGTGTGTGGACTGTTGGATCAGCAGGCTCCACATGACCAGGTTGTTATAACCTTTACACAACTGGAAAATTCCTATCAATGCCCATGCCCTTTTATCTCTTCATTTTTCTTGTGCCATCTCCATCATTTGGTCGTAATTTTTTAGGTACGAAACCCGGAAAGTTGCAGCCATTCAGTACTTTTCATTATTTTGTTCTGCTTCTGCAAGATAGAATCATCTCTGTGTCTCTTCTCTCTTGTTGAGAGGCAGTGTTGCTTATTTGCTTGTCACCGTTACTAGTTCAGAGCATCACTGGCATCCCCACTTTGTTTGCTAATGGAAAGTGTGAAGTAAATCAGTAGTATAGTCCCCATAATTGACCTGTCAAAAATAATAAATTAGCACAAAAATAAATGTTATGAAATTCTCGTAATTATTTTTTGTGTTTGCCTGAATCTACATTACCCTTTTTAGGTAAAATAATTTGATTAGAGAATAAGCGATTAAGCGGGTAATTTTGAAATTCGATTATGCATAACCCCTAGGAAATCATCCTTTCTATATTTTTTGCAAGAAACAAGAACTAAGTTTAAGAAAATCGTTACTACCTTAACATACTTTATAAGTCAGTTTCTGAAACAAGACCTAAGAAGAGCGGTGAGCAGTGAACTTACAAGGTGGCAAAGAACAACAAGATCCTCCTGGGGTCAACGGCCCAAGAGGGAGAAGATCGCCTGAAACTAAATCTCTTGCCATCACTCCATCTCCTCTCTCCGGCGTTGCGGGCCCCGATGTTTCCGGTCATGATGGTGATCTGATGGTGGACGTGTGGGCTTGTGGGTTGATCTTTGGTAGTCCCCACCGTCACCACCATGGGCTTTTCCGGCCTGCCATCCCCGGCTAAAGGAGCTGCATTTATCACTACCACGTTAGATTACAAAAAAATTGAACTCTGACTATGGTCCTTGGATATAGACAGTCAGGGCTACTCTTAGGATAGTGACTTGCGTGTGGGACCCATTGTGAGTTCTACTATGTAAGTGATCCGAGTCTTTCATTAATTTTATTTAAGACAAATATTCAAGTGATTTTGTAAAAAATTAGCTCAATTGCATAACCGTAAGTTTTTTTTGTCAAATCTTTCAATTTTTAATCAAAAATTTAGGATGAAAGATTGGATCAAACACGAAGAGTGAATAACACTTGACATCACTGCTTCTAGCACGTACCACACTCACATTAACCATTTTTGTGGATTTCATAGTGATTTTTTCGCTCAATAGAGCACAAAAATAGTAAAGGGACAACCCCAACGGATTGGCAAATCGGTCTTGCTTTGAAACTTAGGGGTTTGCTCCCACCTAAGATTTCAGGTTCGATTTCCCTTGCCAGCAATCACTTGGGACCAATGGGCGTTATGCCCGGTCGTTACATCCAAGTCCCCGGAATAAGTTGAGATACAAGCAAGCTGACCCGGACATCTGGTTATAAAAAAAAATAGTAAAAGGACCACTAGACTAGGTTTTTCAGAATACACAGAAATGTGTGGTTTCCGGTCACTCTTAAGTCGACTCGGAATGTACTGAATTAACTGAACGGTTTACACACATAGCTTACATCCTGAGTTCAACCTAATTTCTCAACCAAGCTCTACAAATAATATATACTCAGAGGGGAAAATATGGGGAGCCATAACGTGAGCAACTAAAACACTGGGGTTATGACCAGTCGTTACCTTCATGGCTCCGGAATTGGTTGAGGTGCGTCCAAACTGGCCCGAACACCGGTTTAAAAAAAATAATGTAAAACACATTTTATTTATTTGTCTCATTCCGTTATAGTTTTCGCCATACGCTGTCCTGACCATTTAGATCAATAATAGAATTTGCAATATTGACATAAAGTTGTGTTAATTATTAATTCAGGAGTAATTAATTAACTGATCAGTTATCACAACTGTCAACACATCCGAACAGACTACTTAACAAACTATTTAACAACTCAATTGATTGACTAACTAAATAAACGGTGATGAAGCCTAGCTAGGTGATAGGTTTTTAGAGATATGTGTCCACTTAACGTGGATGGCTTTGAAAATTTATTAAATGACCTAAGCTTGTACAGTAAAATTTAGGTTTGGGACAAATATTAATGTAAAAACACGGAAAATGCTACAATACACCCTCCTTATTTGGGTGTGTTAAAAGTTACGATTTTTTTATGAAAGTTACGATGTTTTTTTATAAAAGTTACGAAACACACCAAAATGTTACGAATCATAGAAAATGTTACGAATCATATTTCTGAAAAGTCACGAAACACTAAAAAATGTTACGATTGCCAATGAGGTGGCACAATCTAGACCATACAATATGTACATATGGTACACCTTTTTAATGGGTATGTATTGTAACCATTTTCATGTAAGACATATATATTGATTTCCGCACGAAATCCATACCTATTTTGGTGCCAACGACTCATTCTTAGTTAATGGGGCGCCTTTTTAACGAGTACCCTAAGCAATGGTGGATTCAAGTGTTCAATAATAGGGGACAGCTAATAAAATTCGTTTTCAGAGAAGCTCTCACAAACATTCCCCAAGATTAACACTTGACATCACTGCTTGTAGCACGTACCACATTTTCATTAACCATTTTTGAGGATTTCATAGTAATTGTTTCGCTCAATAGAGTACAAAAATGGAGTAGTAAAGGGACCAATAGACTAGGTTTTTCGGGAATACACAAAAATGTGTGGTTTCCAGTCGGACTGGGGCCTATAGTGAGCTTGCTCACTACAGGGGTGTAGTGAGCAATCACGGCCGTCCGTTCCTGAATCCGTTTCGAGTCCCTCTTAAGTCGACTCTCAATGTACTGAATTAACTAAACGGTTTACAGCCATAGCTTACATCCTGAGTTCAACCTAATTTCTCTACCAAGCTCAACAAATAATACTCATAATGGAAAATATTGGGAGCCATAATGTGAGCAACTAAAACACATTTGTTCGAATCGTGTAGCGGTCGAGGATCCGTAAGGGCAAAAGGAGTCATCCCTCGGCTGACCCACAAGCAAGTTGACCTGGCCTATGAAGGGATTAGACCGCCTAAGGATAACCCACCTCCTAGTCACCGAAGGGATGATGCGGGATAACGCCTCGGTGGAGCTAGCCGCCCCGATACGAGGTGCCTCCTCGATTGAATAGCCACCGCTGAGGGGATCCCTGCCAAAGCAGTGGTTTCGACATTTGTTTCGGCAGTCACACTGGCTTAGTTAGAAGACTCCCTGAATGTCGCATAGCCAAAGGGGTGGTAGCTGGTACACTTGACACGACTCTATTGCTGACTGCATGGCAAGTTGGCCCGCCGAGCTGGTATTCCGTCGAACCGTCGAACAATTGGGGCTTCGGAAGCTTTTTGGCTGGATCACTCGCTGACTCAGGCGGCGTCCAGACGAAACACATGTGGTGCCTATAGGATCACGTGATGGAGCAGAGAGTATTCCCAGGTTTGTTGACTTATCAGGCGTGTCAGGACTTAAGCCGAAGCGGCAGGGTTGCCCGAGGACTCATGACCCTCCCGCGTACTGTGTCAGGTACGGACGGCGTGGGTAAGGTACATGGATGACTTAGTGAGCAAGTCACCCTTTGCCTATAAAAGGGAGGCTCACCAACTTCATCTACGATTGCAAGTAGTGGTTAGCTCATGCGGTAGAGCTCTTGGATGCCACACACTGCATTCCGGGATCGAGTCCCACTTCCCCCTCCCCCATGTAATAGATTATGAATGACGAATGACAAAAAAAAAAAAACTTCATCCACTATCCTCTCCACATACACATGCACTCTCTCTCTACACACACCTTCTCTCTCTAGTTTTCCGACTTACTTTCCACTTCCGGTCACTCACTAGACCGTCGGAGTGCCTTCCCGGATCACCACCGTCCAGGCTAGACACTAACGCTGGTGCTACGCAGGTCTTCTTCTCAGGCGAGGTTCAGTCTGTTTCACATCTTACCACATACAACCAGAAGGTCCAAAGAGGTTAAACTGGCCTAGATGCCGGTTATCAAAAAATATATATATATACTAAAATACATTTTATTTAAGTTTTCGCCATAAGCTGTCCTGACCATTTAGATCAATAATACAATTTGCAATATTGACATAAAGTTGGGCTAATTAATTCATTAGTTAACTTATCACAATTATCATCACATCCGAACAGACAACTTAACAACTCAATTGATTAACCAACTAAATAAACGGTGATGAAGCTGGCCAGGTGATAGGTTCGACAATTGAACATGCCCTTACATAATTTCCACAATCAAGCACAACGTTTATTTTTCACAATCAGCATGTTAATTGAGGAAAATCAAAAGCCCAATCAACGGTTACCCCCAAAGACAAAAAAAAAATAGAATTAAGTTATTTGTAAAGCACATTGGTTAGGGGGTTGCTTTTGCTTCTTTTGAGGATTATATACTTAATTAAGAGGGAACTAGTTCAATTCTCTAGGTTACTAATGTATGATTCAGAAATCTAAGGGGCAAGTGACCTCCAAGGTCACACGATAGTTCCCGGCCACAAAAATGATAAATGTACAACAATCAGTTCTAATATGGCTTCAACATACTCGCATAATGTGTGGAGCTCACAAACATTTCACACTCAAGTGTGTATGGGCTCTACACCCCATGTGATTGTGTTGGAGCCACGTTGGAAACTTGGCCCTAAGAAATAAGAACATCGGTTAGAGCAACTTCAATATTGGGAGCCATTTTTGGAGTGCCAAATGTTATTTTTGGCTTGCTACAGTGTTATTTTTTGGGGTCATAATTTGGCCAAACTGTTCCAGTCATGTCCATGTCAAATTTGACTGGAAAAACGACTCGGCTATTTTTGGCCGGGATGAATGACTGTCCGTCGGGAAAGGCGAAAAATGGCAGGTGAGCTAAAAATGAGTATGGCAGGGGATTTGGCTCCCGTTGGAGATGCTCCTACAAAGGCTAAAAAGACTGTGCACTTACACTTGCCTTTTACGAAAATGTAAAACGATTTCAATACTTTTTGTTCTTTTTTTTCCGAGAGAATGATAAGATTAATTGATCTAATGAAATTACAACACATACAGCACCCATTATTTACCTCTCGGGGAACATGTAGAAGCAACACCACCGCCGACGTCCTTTTCATTGCTCGTGCTTGGATTAATCGTCGTCTCGATGTTTTTCTTTTGTGGTACTTTTCTTGAAAAATTTCTCTGCAAATTTTCACTCAAAAGTAATATATATTATGATACGAACAAAAAAAATTTCTGTAGAATATCAATAGGAAATGATTTGCCACGTTGTGCATTTCATCCCTAACATAATACAGCGAGTTGCAGCCCATCCAAAAAAAAAAAGCGAGCATTTGGCAAATAAACCAAAAACTGGTGTTTTGGTTTATTTATTTTGTCTTTATTCAAATTTTTTTTGCATTTATTAGTTTTGCATCAAATTTTTGTGGTTTATTGGTTCCTCTCGATGAGACGAATCTAACAAGTATGAAATTATAGTGAAAATTAATTATTTTTTGAATAAAGCCAAAATTAAACCAATAAACCACGTATTTTTGGCTTTATTAATAAAAAATTAGTTTTGACTATAATTTTATACTCTCTAGATTCGTCTCGTCGAGAGGAACCAATAAACCACAAAAATTTGATGCAAAACTAATATTTGCGAATTATTTTTGAATAAAAACAAAACGAATAAATCAAAACACACGTTTATATTTATTTGTCAAATCAGGTTCAGTAGTGATGAACCGCACTATAGGGTCCGAACCTCGAGAATTGGCAAAAGTGAGGGAGGGAAGGTAAAAAGAGAGACTTACAACTAATTCAGTACTATAAAATGAACTCAACGTTACATCAGGTGATGATGGATGGATATTTCTTTAAGTTGCGCATTATGTTTTAGTAATGGTACTCATTATCGATAAGTAATAGTAAAGTGTATAAAGCAAAGACTAGAGAGGATAATGACAAAGCTTGAAAAGACATCTAAGATTATTTTAAACCTTGAAATTAACAAAGTATGAATTAGGTTCCATTCTTTTAAACTTTTTTTTTTTTGGTCCTTTTGGTTTTCTCGTTTTGTTCTGCCTTTCTTGAATTTTATTAGAATATCGTTATATTTTTTAACTTATTATCCGTGAGGAGTTCAGAATTAAAAAATCACAGCAAAAAGCAAAAAGATTTCATTAAAGATGAAAAAAAAATACTAAACAACTGTATTTTTTTGTTTAAAGTATCGTCTTAAATGAATTTTTTCCAACTTCGGTCCAGATATTTTTACTTTTCTGATTCCTTTCGTGAATGATTAATTCCAAGAAAAACGAGGAAAAATTAAACAAAAAATACCGAAAAATATCAAAATATCAAAAAAAGTCATTACATAACAAGTTTAGGACGAAAAGTTTTGCTTAAAAAATATGAAAAAAACAGAGTACTAATTCATGAAACAAAGCATAACAGAATACAAGCAAAGGGAAAGAAAAAAAAAAACTGATGTTCAATTTTGAATATCGCTGCTATATCTATATCTCAGAAAACCCATAACTTAGATTCCATAAATGAACAATTAAGCGGAGTCAATCTGATTTGCAGCAGAAAGAGAGAGAGAAAATTCAGATGAATTCGAAGGCGAAACAGAGTACAAGTGGTTAATAAAATCGTGTAAACAGAGCATGGTTGAAGAAACAGAACAAAAGCAAAGGAAAAGGAGCACAAAAAACTTACTGTTAATCTTGAATTTGGTGTTGTATCCTTCTCGGTGATGAGAGATAAGCGGTCCACGTCGACTACGAAGCTATCGGAATCGAAATTCGTGCACTGTAATCTGTTTGTTTGATCAGAAACAGAGATTTTCTGGGTACCCATGTTGTCCAGTTCACAAGGTTTGGAAGAAGACCTCGGAGTTTCAGAACCCATATCCACCTAGCAGAAAGAAATGAGAGAGAGAGAGAGAGAGAGAGAGAGAGCTTCAAAGTTTAAACATCAACTAATCAAGAGAGCTCAATGGAACAGTTGTTATTTGGTTTTGTTGTTGAATATTTTGTAGGCTTCTAATTAAAATACAAAAAAAAAAAAAAAATTCTAGAAACAAAAAAATTTAACAATCATTTTGCACGTTATGATTAAAATGTCAAACATATTACGGATGCAGATATCCAAGTAAATATCAAACATGATTCGGACACAGATGTCAGAATACGTGTAAGAACATGGTGCTTCGGGTGCCGTCTAATGGGGGTGGTGTCTATGTGCATCATGTGAAATCCACGTGCATCAGCCAGTTTTGAATAATATTAAAAAAACAAAAACAAAACTTAATATAAGAAAGTCAAGTATTTCCGTAGCATTAATCTTAAAATATATTTTTGGTTTATCTCCATTAAAGTAGTGGAACGATTAACAAATGGAACAAATATTTAAAAAAAAAAGTTCAATTAAGAGAACACAATAAGAAAGTCAAATTTTTATCTATACGTGCTCTCCACTAATCAGAAAAAATAAAACTTTTCAACTAAAAATCGAATAATATTCACAAGAACACAATAAATCCGCAAAAAAAATCAAGTTTGACTGAAACCAAACTGATTTGTCAATGAAAAAAATCGAACTGCCGAAAAAAAATGAACAAAGAAGGATCCATACCAATTTTGGATTTTCCACCAATTTCTATCACTTTCCGAGCCAGAGAGAAATAAGTGGCCGCAGGGGAGGTGGCATCGAGGGAAGTTGGTTTGTATAAAATGACAGTTGCGTATCGAATTGGGCAATCACTTTCAACCACCTGATTCTTTTGACATAAACACACAAAAAAACAAATTAGCCAATTTGATGGATAAATAAATTCTACTGGCAAACCAACTCCCGTGAGTGATAAAGACCTCTGTTTTTCGAAAAAAAGTTTCAAAAAGAAGAAGGGCGTATTTGTAAAGCATTAGGCCGGTCAATGGACCGAAACTCAATTTAATTCTGTTCGAATCCGATCCAAAAAAATCGGAATTCGAATCTTATAACTCTGATAATCCGAAATTAATTGAATCCGATCTGACTTGTGAACTTAGCAATAATTGATTCAATGCTACTATTTACCGGGAAGAAGAAAAACCTTGAGATGTCTCTAAAATAAGTACTCGATTGGGTTTAGAATAAAATATAACTAGTGTATAGTAGTAATAAAATTCGAATCGAATTTGGATTACTGAAATCAGGTTCACAAAATCCGGATTAAAGTTGGATTACTGAAATCAAGTTCACATAATTCGACTTCGAATCCGGATTTATTGATAGGCCTATAATAAAGGTCACCTGATAATCAGGGGTAGATGAAAGATTGGACAGATGTGAGAATTGTTCACGAACTGTCTATTAATACTCCCTCCGTCCCTTTTTAAGTGATCCGCTTGGGAAACGTGTATTTTTGTGGGCGTTAAAAAAGGTACATCCGTAAAACATTTTTTATTTTTTTTTGCACCAAATTAAAGTACTCAATGAGCACTTTAATTTGGTATTAAAAAAATTAAAAGATTTTATAGAGAAATATGTTTTTTAGGGGTTTCAAATTACACGTATTCTCATATGGATCATTTAAAAAGGGACGGAGGGAGTAGCAGTTACTACTTTTGTTTTGGTTAAGATTTTTATGTAGTGGGAATCAAAGGGTATATGTTACGAGGGGAAGAGGGGTTCTCGTGAGCGGTCCCTGGAGAGCGCTTCTAGTGAGCGCATCTGGGCCAGATTTTTCCATGAAAGAGTCCAAATTTGCCGAGATGGATGGCCTGGATGCGCTCACCATGAGCGCTCTCCAGGGGCACTCACCAGCATCCCCGGGTCCGTTATGAGGAGCACTGCTACATACACAAAGTGGGTACCCAGAAACTATCCAGAATTTGACCTTCATCGGTCTAGATTCACTTGAAGTCAATCTGGACTGTTAAAGTTCAAATTCTGGATAATTTATGGGTACCCATTCTGAGTACCTAGACTTTCTGTTTTATGAGCAATGCTATGTATTCTAAAAATTACTCCAAAAATGAAATTAGTGGTTCAAATTTACTTGGATTACTATCTGAACCATTAATTTTACTTTTGGAATAATTTTTGGGGTACACTTCCCTTAGCATTTTCCATATTTTGTACTACTTGGAATCAAAAGTTGGTAAGAGAAAAGGTGTGTAATTTTCGGACCTTGCTACATGTACAGAACCTCTATGCATAGAAAATGTACAGCGCAGTGGGTCCAACATGAAAGATTCAAATCGTTCATTCATCTTAGAATAATTTTTCGAGGGGCAACGCGGGAAATCAGCTTAATCGGACGTGCATAAGTGCTCGATCCAAAACCCACCCCGTTTCATTCAAATGTTTTCAATGAAACGGGGTGAGTTTTGGATCAAACACTTAAGCATGTCCGATTGAGCTCATTTCTTGCGGGGCCCCTTGGAAATTTAGTCTAAGATGAATGAACGGTTTGGATCTTCCGTGTGGGACCCACAAGTGGATCCCAGAACTGCTCTATACACTTTCTGTAAATAGAGGCTTTGTACCCTTAAGTTTATCCGTAATTTTCTAGGAGAGAGAGAGAGAGAAAGAGAGAGAGAGAGAGAGAGAGAGAGGATGATGTTATCAAATCATGTGTATGATGTTTTCCAGTGTAGATGAAGAGACTTTTTAGCTGGTGTTTATCTTACTTCATGGTGGTGTTCATTAAAAGGGTCAAATATCTACTTGCCTCTTCAACTATCAAATTTTTTTTGGGAAAATTTCAAAAAACCCCCTGAACTTTGCACTCAATGTCTCAAAACCCCCTGAACTTAACGAAACTTCAAATTACCCCCAAACTTTCACTCCGTTAATCAATTTACCCCCCACCGTCTACTTCTGTCAAATGGGTA
>JAXBDA010002055.1:0-46734 GCA_036023075.1 Gaultheria prostrata | reverse complement strand
TAGCAACCAATTTATTGTGTAGAGAATTTTGAAGAAGTTAAGATTATAAGTATTACAATTATGATCCATGTAATGGATTCCAATGCCCTGGTACTTTTATTATCTCTTTAAGCACTTTTAATTTTAGTTAATTTGATTTCCACAACCTCCAAACAAAAAAATATTTTTGAACTAGATTAGGAAGTTTAATTTTAGATTATTTGAGTTATTCAACTACGTTCCATCCGTACAATTTCCTTGGGTTCGACCTCACACTTACCACGGCTATATTACATTAGATTCGTGCACTTGCGAGTATTTAAAACAAACACAACAGGAAACCAGCTTTGGATTTTTTTGGCACTTAGATCCAATCAGCCTAGGCGACGGATTTGTGGATCCTCTAGCAGCAGCGGTGGTAGCGCCTAGCACCGGCAACTGCAGTGGGATAAAAGGGATGTTGAGCTCCAAGATGGATATTTATTTTCCTCCAAGCCACATCCACGAGCCGATAGGTGCTTCCAACACTGCAGTTGTTTTTTTTTTACTTTTCGTTCTTTTTAATTTTCTATTTTTTTTTCATTTTTTTGGTTCGGACCTGTTTTCGTTCTGGGTCCTTTGTTGTAACTATTTTAGGTTATGGGCCGTGTAGCTTGAATCTGGTTTTTTTCATCAATATTAGCTGCATTTGTTTGTTGCTAACAAAAAATAAAATACTGTAGGGTTGGTGGGACTTGTTTTTAAGGCCCCGTTCCACTAACGCAAAAAATCAAAAACCAGTTTATTACGCTTTTCGAGACAGGTCATTCCCTCACAATACATCACATAAAGAACTACAAAAAGCTACGCGTTTTTCGAGCTCTCACATAAAAAAGTCAAAAAACCAAAAAACCAAAAAACCAATCTTAGCGGAACACCCCTAAGTAATTGTTTGATTTAGAAGTATAAATAATCTTTGTTATAGATGGACAGTTTATAGATGGACAGTTTACAATCTTGACTTGGCAGTCAACTGTGGATGGCTTTAACTACACATTTGCTGCAATTTTTTATACCCAGACGCTCCCTGATTTGACTTATTAATCATTTAGGGCTGTGTATCCATTTTTTCTATCCGGTTCACGAACCAGCTCTTTCATATGCAGGGTATGGAAAGAATTGATGCACGAAGCCTTACCAATACGACCGTGTAAAAAGAGACTATTTCCGAGAATTAAACCTATGAACTTTCGGCTACAATGAAGCAACGTTATTGCTGCGCCGTGTCACCTAGTGGCGATGCCATGTTGAAAGAAATAGGGTCATGTGAATGGATCATGTAATCCCATGAGGAACAATGAATTACCTGTTATTATATTAAAAAATTCTACGTAATTGACTACAAATGAACATATTTAAATACTCCGAATTATATTGACACCAATTAAGGTGTAAAACTAAAGATAATTTCCACCATAAGGAGAATTCATCACCTAAATTTTTCTATGTTCCCTCTCTCTCGCTCTTTGATCATGAATATAGCAACCACTAAAACCCCCAAAATTGTAATTTTTCTCAAGTATGCATTTTGAACTTAATTTTTTTGGTCTTGAGTGTTTGAGAATTTAACATATAAGCAATGATCCGAAGATTAATGTGACTGGAACCACCTATATCGATCCCTCATTACTTTTTGGAATCTATGTTCATCGGATGATTACAAATACAATTGTATTATACAAATATAATTGTGTCAAAATCTGTGTGCAAAGGCTCTCGCTTAACATATAAAACTCATGGTTCGTACCGTTGAAATTATGAAGTTTGTGATATAGAACACTTTTCCAGCAATAAAATGTACATGCATACATACGTGTATATATATACAATCAGGGATCTCTGACTTTATTAAAATACGGACCTCCCCTCTCACGGTCATATTTTGATGATTCGAACCGCTCAATGTGTTTAAAACATGTTTTTAAGGGTACTCATGAGGAATCGGCAAAAAATTGACCGGGAAGGGCGTGATCCGGACAGTTTTTCATATATATGTATATATGCAGTTTTATGAAAAAAATTATCAGATGAAGCCCTTCCCGATCTTTTTTTTTTGCCGATTTTGTGTGGGTATCCTTAGAAATATGTTTTAAACACATTGAGCAAGTCGGATAGTCAAAATATGGCCGGGAACTATGAGATCCGTATTTTAACAAAGTCTGGATCTCTGACTAACTGACTTGATTAGGGATCCCGTTTTTTGGCTTCCATCCGGGAGTCTATCGTGGGCCGTTGGATCTGATCCAACCGCTGGGATAGGGGAAGGGAGTTCGCGGGCCTAATAGCGGGTTAAATAGACCCGGGTCAATTATACTGGTTAAATGGAGTATACCGGATCAAAACACTCCCCTTACCCTTTTCAGTTCACGAGTTCAGAGAGAGAGAGAGAGAAATACGCGAAGAAGAAGACGAAACCGTCGGCCCTGGAATCGAACTCATAGCCAGGTAAGCCGGTAAGGTATCTCTCTATCTCTATCTTTCTCACTGGTTCGATTTTGTTAGAAATCTAGGGCTAGGGTTTCGATTTTGTTGTTTCGAATGCTTTCTCTTTTCGTGTTTAGATAATTTGCATTAGGTTAACTCTGTCTCAACTAGGTTAGAAACGGAAACAGAAAATTAGAGTTTAGAGTTTTGCATTAGGTTTAATTGCTTTTCCTTTCCGAATTTGGATGTCATAGTCAAACCCAAGAATCCACGGGATACTCTAGAACTTGGGTATCCCATGTTGATTTATGCTAAGCCTATTGCACACCATTGCAGGGGGTAACCCAATTGTATATCCCATGTTTTAAACCCAATTGTATATTACTTAAATTCGGTGTGGCATTCTAAATTTTTATCTTGGGAGACACACTCTTATTATGCAGAAAATTAGAGTTTAGAGTTTTCCCAAATCATGAGACTGGAGCTAAGTAATCTTGGATGCAACCAGTGTAACCCTTTCATTGTAGTTTTGCATTATATATACACACACCAATGTTCTAATGAGGGATCCCTCACCAATGTTCTAATGAGGGATCCCTCATTTTGCTAAAATACGGATGTCATAGTTCCCGTCCATATTTTGATGATCCGAAGTTCAAACTGTTCAATGGGTTTGAAACGTGTTTTTAAGGGTCCACGCATGCGAGGAATCACCAAAAAAATGATGACCGGGAAGGGCTTGATCCGAGCAGTTTTTCATAAAATTGTCTGCATTTTAGCAAAATGAAGGATCTCTCATTAGAACGGGACTGTTGGTTCTGCTTTATCCAATGTTGATTAACATATAATATCAATATTTTACACATAAAGTGACATATAGGATCGAAATCCAAATGAACTTTTTATAATCATGTGTTAATTGATACACATATATAAAAAACTGTACACATATATACACATATATAAAAATTGTATGTGTAAAAAAAAAAAAAACTGCATATATACAGGTACATATATCCATTTGGGTCGGATCACGTTGATTAATTGTACTTAAAACTGCATATATACACATACAATTATTCGACATGATCCGACCCGAATGGATCGGGTTTTCTTAATCAGCCCTTGCTAGAGCCCAAATATTTTTCATTCCGCGCGATCCGATCCGCTGCTTTCTCCCAAAATAAACCCTAACTTCTTGTCATTACCGAATCCAAATTCGGGTGGGGTAACACCCAACTTATCACTGGTCTTCGGGCTACGTAACAATCGGAATCGGGTCATACTCGAATCAATCCGGTTCTGAATCTCAAATCAGCTTTTTTTACCAATCAGTTCTTGCTTTTGCACTAAAACGGCTTTCTAGGGTTTGCACATCTCTCTTGCTTCGCCATTGGATTTCTACTTCTCCTACTAAGTCCAAGTAATTTTTTCACGTGTTCATACGATCATGTATCTATATACGAATGTATTTCTGTCTTTTCTCACCGTTCTTCTGTCCTGCAGCTCGAAAATACCGTTCGTTTGTTGGTTTATTGACGATTAAAGGATTATTCAGACATGGAAAAAGATGGGTTTGAGCAATTGAAGAACCAGGTGCTGGAATGGGTACAAGGAGTGGAAGAATTGGTTCATCAAGAAGTGGAAAAATTGGCTCATCAGATACCCCAAACTCAGCTCTACGCCGCAATTGGGGTCGTTTTGCTGACTATCTTTTTTTTCTTATTAGGTAATTCGAGTTAATCCCTTGCACTTGAATGATTTCTCTGAATGGTTTCACATGTTGGGTAATTTTGGTTGTAGTTGTTTCATTTAGAATATGATTCGCATTCTATGTTTTGTGTTAGTTATCTTATTTGCAATGTGGTTCACATTCTCTGTCTTGTGGTGGTTTTTCCATTTACTGTCCAGTTCTCAGAATGGTTTCACATGTTGGGTAATTTTGGTTGTAGTTCTTTCTTTAGAATGTGGTTCACATTCTATGTTTTGCGGTAGTTGTTTCACTTACAATTTGGGTCACATTCTATATTTTGTGGTAGTTGTTTCATTTACTGTTTGGTTCATATTCTTGGTTCTGTTGAATTTTCTATAGTATTAGAATTAGCAACTATGATCCTCCATAAGTTGCTGGAAATGCTATTATGTATTACATTAAGCTCATTTGATAAAGGCAAAATATTTTAATATTGGAAACAAGAACTTTATTAGAAAACATTGTCAAGATGAAAAACCTCATATACAAGAGAGCAAGAACCCTATACGTGATTACAAAGCAATCAACCTTTTGAGTAAAAATATTCTTTGAGCTATGCCAGTTTTTACGAAGTAAGGAAGACAGATCAGCAACTTGACATTCCAACTGTGGGTAGCTTTAGTTCTCACTTCAGATTTTTTGATCGGGCCAATGACAGAGTTGGGGGATCTCAGACTGCCCTTGAAAATTCTGTTGTTCCCTTCTTGCCAAATGAAATAGGCAATAGCAGCTAGAGCAAGCCTTCTAAAAGTATTAGGAAAATATTTCTTGTTGAAGTTAGAACAGAACTAAGCAACTTTCGGGGACCAAAGAGTAACAAAGCTAAGAAACAATGTTTCTAGACTTGCTTAGAAAAGGAGCACTAAAAAAGAAGATGATCCGAGGATTCATCATGAAGGTTACAGTGAGAGCAAATAGGATTATCATGACACCCAGCTATGAAGTTTATCTTTAATTCTAAGGCTCCCTCTGACAGGGGATAAAACTGTGTCTAGGGATGGACTTAGAGAATCAAACCATCTTATGCCTGTAAGCAGAGGATGGTGAATCTGTGGAGAATTCCAAGCGTGAGAAGTTTGATATTTAGAGGAAGGGGATCCGGTCCATATACGTGAGTCAGTTGCATTGGGATTTGGTAGAAAGGTAGGAGCAGGGAGGGAGAGGAAAGATCATTTCCATTCACCATTATAACTTTATAGATTATGCATGAAACTTTTGCTGGCGTAGGAATATCAGAAACCATAACAAATTGGTGCCCGTAGTGGTCTATAAGTGGGCCAGCTGGGTGCCGAATTGCCAATTATCATGCCAAAAGAAGTTAGAAGAGCCATCAGGCCCATCACCAATGGTGCGTTGGATGAATGACCTTGCATTTGCTGTGAGATGTAATAATTTCTTCCAAGCCCATGAACTAGAAGGAGGCACTTTCATAGTCCAGTCACTCCAGAGGCATTGGTTCTTAATGACATACTTGTAGGTCCATTTTATCCTGAGAGAGTTCTGCCTAGAGCAGATAGCCCAAAGGTGTTTGGGCATAGCAGCATAATTCTATCCACTATTCTTCTGAGACCAAAACCACCTTCATTTTAGAACTGCAACTTTATTGGAGTGCTCTTATATGGTGGATCCTTACGACAGAAAATTCCTTAGGAGTTGTTCAATAGGAGTATTTACTGCCTTAGGGATCAATCTGCATGGTCCAAAAAAATTGCATACTGAAAAGAATTGATTTTATGATGTGAAGTCTACCAGCAAAAGATAGGGTCTTAGAAGCCCAGTGATTGATCTTGGAGGAGATCTTATAAATTTACAGTGAGATGAGAACAATCTGAAGCTGAGAGCTTGGTAAAAATGAGGGAACAGGTGGAGAGGCAGACTGAAATTCCAATGAGCCACATTGCCTAAGTTTTTCCTGCTCTGAGATTCTACCAATGAAAACACTTTTGCTTTATTTGGTGAAGGGTGGAAAAGGCAAAGGATTGATCCCCCGATTCAAGCTGTAGTGATGTGTATTGGACCTAAGAGCAAACTCCGGTACAATTAAAAGGATTTTCGGAGCTTAGGGATAGCATTGTCCTTTCTGTGTGTTGTCTCTGTTTTCGGTTCAATTGTTGTGTCCTTGCACTCGTTGGCAATCCATTTGTTAGACTTCAGTTGCATGCGTCTGGCTACTGTGAAATAGATTAGTTGGTTCCAGGCTCGCCTCATTGGTGGTATGCCCCGCTTGGTTGTCGTCAGTTTGTATTCAAGGGAAATCTTAATTCATCCCAAAAGACAGATTAGTTCTATTGTTTTCAAGGGAAATCTTAATTCATCCCAAAAGACAGATTAGTTCCGTTACAATTGTTTTTTATTTTTGGAAAAAATATACTTCTATTACTCTCTCTCTCTCTCTCTCTCTGGGATGACTTATAGTTAGTGTGATGTCATTACTTGTCATTGATGTCTTATTTTTGTGTGAATCATTATGAAGACTCCATTAGAGTTTGGAAAAAATATGGTAGAATATATGCTTATTCAGTTATTGTCTATTTCTTTTCGTATAAAAAGATTGTTATTGTCTGTTGTCATTGTCAAACATGTGTCGTTGGAGTAGAAGGTTAGAAAAGTGACTAACTTTACAAATCCTTTTCTCCTGCTTTACTATGCAGTTCGGTTGTTCAAGCGCACAAAGCCAAACACCGTTGTCTTGACTGGGCTTAGTGGAAGTGGAAAAACTGTCATATTCTACCAAGTAAGCCCTTACAAGTAACTTATCATTGCCTGAAATTATACAGATTGACAATACAGCAAGCGACTTATTCTATAGAAGACGAGGGTTGGTTGAATATTATTTTTTTTTTTTGATCGAAAGAAGAAGATATATAGAAGAAACTCAATCAGGGTACATCGAGGAAGGGAAG
Organism: Gaultheria prostrata; assembly: GCA_036023075.1. Lineage (NCBI taxonomy): Eukaryota > Viridiplantae > Streptophyta > Magnoliopsida > Ericales > Ericaceae > Gaultheria > Gaultheria prostrata. The sequence continues at coordinate 39,636 of JAXBDA010002055.1, read as the reverse complement.
GGGGAGAGGATATCCAACTGAGGTTGGATGAAAGAAAAGAATGGAGAAAGAATACAACCAAAACAAGGACCATAAGAAAAGCAACCAAAACCTCCAAAACCAAAACACCACCACAAAGCCATAACATCAACCCCAAAAAGGATGCCCACGCCAGCCCAAAACAAATCACTACCAAAGGGACGACACACCCAGAATCCGATTGTAACGAAAGCCACGCCAAGACAACTCCGGAAATTCCCATCAAAAAACAAAAGGAATCAGCACTCTCAAAAGAAACCTCTCAAAACTAAGCCAAATGGAGTGAGAGGGGATGATCCTAGGTTGAGCTTTATCTGTGTTTTATGATCAAGCCATTGCTTTGATTTCCCATTTTTGACAAATTTGTTACGTCGGCAAAGAATTTGAGCCATATCAACTAAAAATAGATGTTATTCGTGGCATTCTAAAAACTTATTTGCTGCCGTTATTGTGTAATGTTGACATGCTCAAAACCTTTCTTTCGTTGTCTTCTGTTATGATGGGTTTTTAAGATATTTTTATAGCATCAACACTGGTCTTGATGCCTGTCTTATTCAAATGGTCCAAAATGATCTGTTGCCATGTGTGTTCCCTTGTACAGACATCTAAGTTGTGCCTTATGGATTCAATTTGACTATTTTCCAGCTTCGAGATGGATCATCCCATCAGGGTACTGTAACGTCAATGGAACCAAATGAAGGCACATTTGTGCTTCATTCTGAAATTAATAAGGTAAGATGCTATACTTAATAACTATGTCGCGTCATACTCAATAGCGAGGAATTCTCTTTCGAAGAAGTCAAAAGAGCAGGAAGAGGGATAATGTTCATCGATTGCATCATTGCAACTTCTTCCCTCGTATCTTCTTGTTATGCAGATTCTCAAACTCTAGGTTTATTTGTTCATAAAAATCCCCTCTTATGTTTCATGGACAGAAAGGAAAGACAAAGCCTGTCCACGTTGTTGACGTTCCTGGGCATTCTCGTCTTCGACCCAAACTAGATGAATTCTTGCCTCAAGCAGCTTGCATAGTTTTCGTTGTGGATGCTTTGGAATTCTTGCCAAACTGTCGTGCGGCTTCAGAGTATGGACATCATACACTATTTGGATCCAATTATGCGTCTGAAATGATTACATTAGGAGTCTAACATTTGGCATTTTATGTGCAAAAGGTACCTCTATGATATTTTGACCAAAGCAATTGTCGTGAAGAAGAAAATTCCAGTACTTATCCTCTGCAACAAGGTGGATAAAGTGACTGCGCATACCAAGGAGTTCATTCGAAAACAACTGGAAAAAGAAATGTATGCTCCGATGCTCAATTCTTATCACCCATTTTGATGAACCAGCTATTACTACTTCTGTGCTGTTATAATTTCCTTATCTTTCTCAAAGGCTTGATGGGATCATAGGGCTGTTAAGGCTGTCGGAATTCTCTCTGGTAGTTAGCGTCTTGTGTTGATAGATATGCATGAGTCGTATATCTGAAGAATACCACCTAGTCTATCACATAACCTTAGTTAAGTGATCTTACTTGCAACGCTTTGAATTGGATGTTTGTACTCATTTGAAGTAATTTTTTCAGGCTTCTGCTTATTGATGTGTGTCATTCTGGTCTCATTTGTAATGTTTTTCCATCCATATTAATCCCAAGTGAAATGTCTGCTTCTCCAGCATTGTCAATGTATATATAAGATTTTAAGCCTACATCATCTTGCAGTGACAAGCTTCGGGCATCAAGAACTGCGGTTTCTGAGGCAGATGTGGCTAACGAGTACTCACTTGGGGTACCTGGTGAAGTCTTTGCATTCTCTCAGTGCCAGAACAAAGTGACTGTTGCAGAAGCTTCCGGTTTGACCGGTGAAATATCTCAGCTGGAACAGTTTGTCAGAGAACACGTTAAGGCTTAAGTGGATATTCCGCCGCATCTCCAGTTTTCATTCTCTTTTCGAAATGGGATTAGTAGTGTCTTTGCTGGAGTAATTCGAAGGGAAGCGGTTGATTGAACTGCAAAAACTGAAAATAGTATAGGAGTTGTGAAGCAGAGGTGTCCTTTCTAACTTAAATTAGGTGGTGGTTGCTATCGAGTGTATTGTTAACAGTGACGGCGTGTCTTTATTTTGTTTTGTACAATCCTTGTTTTACATTTTCTTTTCCCAATTGTTTCTGTTGACAATTAAGAAGTTGGTGTCAATGGCTGCAAATTGCAAGCAACCTTTGTATCTCTTCACTCTTTGGTGCATCTAAGTTATTCACCAGCGATTTGTTTTTTGTTTTTTTTTGAGGCCATCTTCTTGTTCTCTTTCTTCTTGCTCTTTCTTCTGTTTTGTTTCTTATCCTAGTTTAGACATGATAAGTCTTTTCTCGGGTTACATTCATAGGTCAAATAGAAGTGCCTTTTTTCTGCACACTGCACCTATTCATTAGTTGTCTTACAAGTGAAGTTCAATAAGTGCTTAGCTTTCTCGCCCAATGTTTAGGTTCAAGTTTTCATTGTCGCTTGGTGGGGCTGAACATATTCTTTCGTGTTGTTGCATGCAATGGGACCTTAACTTTAACCTGGACATAGATGTGGTGGGATCTCTATCTGAATGGCTCCGTGTTGAGAGTATTACTCACAAATACGTGCATTTGCTTTTAATGTAGAACATGCATATTTTTGTTCGGATTATGATCGTCTCATGCCGGGCTTGTGCCCCAAATAGCCATGTGCACATCTCATATATCATATATCCTTGACTCATAAAGGATCTTTCATGCGATGTCACCCACGACGCCTACTGTCCTCCATGTAACCCGAATGCCATGTGGCCGAGCTGTCTCTGGAGCCCATCCACATGGTGCCGAGTTGTGTTGACTGGGCTTCCCTTATAATTCTACACTCATCAAGGTTCATCAGTTGAATTGGTTGGCCCATCCTGTGGCATACTCACTCTCGCTGTGCCACAAGATGGGAAGCACATTAGTCAGCCCAGCCCTTGCACTTTCTTTACTCAACAGTCCACACTGTCAACCCTGAACTCCTCGTTGTTCAGTGAGGTGTGCTATCTGCATCTTCACCCGGGTCCTCTACAATCAATATTTGGAATCGGAACCGTACAATTTGTTGGGAATGTTGAGTAGATCATTGATGTAAAAAATCAAATTAATTGGATATTGGTACCTATATGTTCGGATACCATTTATATTGATCGCTAATAACATTTGGAGAATACACTGTAAGACAAATTAGTCTCAATTATGTGTCTACCAATCTTCGATGATCATAATTTTTTGCATGCATAATGTACTCAAACATTTTTAAAATAATAAACGGTTCCGATCCAAAATGAAAATTCAGAGGGCCCACAATTGAGGTCACTATGGGGATATAGTGACTTAGCTCGCTACGGGAATCCCATGTCCGCATCTTCACCTACAATCTCTTATTCCTCTCGCTTCGTACCCTTGACTTGATGTAATGGTTATTCATTCGTGCTCTTCAAAGTCCAACCGTATATGGAAGGGTGTGTCAAAGAAAGTTCCACCAGCTTGCTCATGAACCACCCATAGTAAGATCTAGTTCTCAAAGAGGAAAGGATAACTTGAAATCAGAATTTTCTTCTTTAAACAAGCTGAGAGAACTTGGTTCAGCAAAGGGACTCAACATCTCACTTATGGAAACAGAAAGAGTGTTCGGGGATATTGGAAAAAGCCTGGTCACACTGCTCGAATGATCTTAACCGTCTGTTGTAGACACCAGTGAGATCAACTGGGTTGTGAGCTCTTTGATCGTTTGATGGAGCTCGTTCCTATCTATTACTGTCTGTTTGCTGCTTTTCCTCCCAGTAATCTTTTCATTGGCAAAAAAAAAAAAAAAAACATAGAAGTATTAATTTGCCAAGCAGATATAACAATAGGCCATCTGTAATTCAAAGTCTAGCCTTGCTTTTTTGAATGAGAAATAGAAGTGCATTACAGGACTCTGTATACAATTATATATGAAGATGGTTAAACAGACACCTTTCGGCAATAGAATCATGCACTTTCTTGTTTCCTCAACTCCTAAGTTTTACATATTCCATGCATCAACAACATCTCCACCGGGAATACCACGCCAACAAATTCAAAATCTCCATCGCACATAGCTCTGCCCCACTTTAACAAATTTCGAAATCCCGAAAAAATGAAGTCGGAATAAGAATGTTAAAGGCAAAATGACACGAGTAGAGTTGATTATGCTCGACTCGTCTGGTGCAAAGCCCAAACGTCGTATTAGCTCCCTCATCTCATATCTGAATAGCATCTGGGAATGATCTCGACAACCAAAAGTGCTTCAACCTTATTATGAGAGCAAAGACACCATAGCATGGAAGATGCAGCAACCCAACTCCCAAGTACCTGTTAAATATTGTAATGGCAGAAGAAGATGAAACTCACTTGTTTTCCTTCGTTTTCACCAATTTGTCGCTATCAAACAGTTTTACACAGTTTTAAAACACGATATACTTGAAGAAGACAGCATAATCTCTCTGTTCCATGTTGTGGAGCCAGATTATTCAGCAGAGTTCAGCATAGGTTTTAGCAAGTTGCAGTAGCCTATTTGAGTTTTTTTTTTTTGGAATTATCCGTAACTGAATACTAACACCACCACCAACCTCATAGAAACATCTCATATATTGTGTGGCAATATATTTGGAAATACATACCAGATTGGAGCATATGGAGTTGATAATTCAAGAAATGGATACGGCCACCTGAAAAAAGGGAATGATTACGAGCAAAGATTAGATGTTATCAATGACCAAAGAGAAAGAAGAGGATAAAGAGCAAGAATCAGAGAAAGGAGAAGACATAAAGGATAAATCCAACATACCACATTGAAACGCAAGCATGGACGATCCATTGAAAAATGACAAAAATACCCGTCCACTGAATAAAATATGCTATTCGAAAGAAAGGGAACCGCTGGAAGGACATAATAAATTCTAGTTTTGTCATGAATGAAAGTCGAAAAATTGATAACCACCAAAAAGCTAACGAACTGCAACTTACCAAGCAATTCAAAATCACGTCACCGAGTAGGAAAACAGCATTGATTGAATGCAAACAAGTATCAATCTGCAATTGAAGTATATCATCTCAATCTGGGGAACAATTGTCAAGTGAGGACAAGTATATACATATACCTGCTTGAGTGTATTAAGTTAGGCCGATGAAAGTTGCTTGCAGGACTTATGACCCATGCTTACAAAACTTCATCTATTGTATGGTATTATCCAATCCAACTCGAAACCGATTAGCTATGAGTGGAGAGACTGTTCATCCTCATATATTGTTATGGAGGAGATAGTTAACTGACGTGAGCCAAATACTACCATGTGTCAGTGTATTTGACTACACTTAATTCTGCCACAATCAGTGCTAGTCCTAGATTAGGTCTAAGTTGATTCTATATCTCTTTGGTCAATTAAGCACTAGAAATTTAATACCACAATAATATCACCAAAATAGGATTAGTAAACTTTAGTGATCCTCATATAACTCTAGACGAAGCAAAAAGGGATTCACGCAGCCAATATCCCAACTGCTTTGGACACTAGGATTTGAGCTTGGTAATTATTTTTCTGATAAGTAGAATTATTACTTAGAGGTGGCAAAAGTATTACCCATATATTCTCCAGACAGGTTAAAATGATCAACTAGCATAATATCTCCTAAGAGAAACAGACACCGAAATGTGACTTTTTCTTCAAGTCAAGCCATGTTCAGTGGCTCAGAATATTTCCAAATGAGAAGTTCTTATGTATGTTAGATCAAGCGAAAGACTGCATAGGGTCATAGAGTCTATGATTCAGGTGTCCACAGCTTAGCTTAACTAAATTGCTAGGACTCAGTTTTGGTTGCCACTGTGCCTAGACATTCAACTCTGCAGAAAAAAACAAACAAGTAGAATCAAGGGCTGAAACTGAAACTTACAAAACCCAAGCTGTAATCATCGGAGGTGAGAAACGGAAAAATTATGAACCAAAAGACGAAATCAGTAAGCACCACTGCACCTGCACAGATCTGTTCAAGGAAGGAATGACCAATAATATACAGTAGGATACTTCATAAAGGTTCAAGTAAACTTTGTACGAAACCATCATGTCGAGCCAAACTTACATTGGATGGCAATATTACAGTTCATGTTCTTTAAAATGCAAAACTCTCCTATCTGCATTTATGCGAGAGCTATTACCATCTCCAAGCTTAAACTCATAAAATCAATCTCCTATGTTTCAACTGGAAAAAATGCAAAATCACCGAGTGACCATTTTAAAAACACAGCCATCTCAGATGTTCTAGACCAGGCATTGTGGCTGCTAGAAAGAGGAGGGAGCTTAAACTTTTAGCTTCGTTAACTTGGTTAACATCCAGCGAAGGACTAAGATTGCGGCCACCGAAACTTCAATTCATCTAGTTGGCTGCATGCAGTTCTAGTCCAACAATGACAATGCCAGATTGGTTCTTGTAAAAGCTGATTAAAATAGCTAGGTTAAGGATAGGAAAATCCACCCCCACCCCCCCCACCCCCCCAGCAATGTTTGTATCTATTCTGTAAGGCTCCTGCTTATGGCAGCATTGGCAGGAACTTTGTAGGTAGATGGCGTCACCCCACTTTCCCACCTTTTGTCAAGACGAAGGATACCCATCACCCATGTGGATCCAAGCAGAAACCCCTAAATAAGGGCATCAAACAATGGAGGCTAGCTCGAGTGAGGAAAGTGCCTTCAGGTTTGACAACCCATAGACTTCGCAACTACCTATTGCGCCCATAAAACGTATCTGAAGACATAGTAAAGCAGTAGAGTCATGTATGTGGTATATGTACTACCAGTAAGGAGCCAATACCTAGCCTATCAATGCAGTGAGTCACATGACCATGTCACGTGGCAGAGCTGTATGGTTAGCTACAATAGTTGTGTAAGAACCTTAACCTAAAGTGGTTCTTGTATAGGTGCTTTTATGTATGGTACGGTGATGGCCCAATATTTTTGGTCGTCCTGAATACTCACTACATTAAACAGGCCATAGCCTTTGACATAAAACCAAGTAAGTTATAACTATGAAAAGTTCATCCACGAATTTACTATATGTAAAACCAAAAATTCTCTCTTTTGCAACATAAGTGAGAGAGGTGTCCAGCACTCAGAATGGGAATATTTAAGTGTGGTATGTTGTTGGGTTCATTCGTCTTTGTTACCTATATTTGTTTTCTTCATTCCATTTGCACAACTATGGATCTTCATAAAACGCCCAAATAAAAGACACCTCACGAATTCACTTTAGCATTGTTAGACTAAAAAATTTCAAGCTGTAATAGTAAACAGGATTCCCAATCAATTCTTTCAAAACTGACGACCAAAAAAAAACTGATACTGCTGGATTCCATCACCCACTCCCTAGGTAGCACCGACACGGACATGGGACACGACACCGACACGCAAATTTTTAAAAAAATCGGGGACACAACTGTGAAGTATAAGTTAGGAATATAATTTTAGGAAAGTATTAGTTTTTGGAATTATTGTTTAGGGTTTCCAATTGTTAGGATTTATTGATTATTATTGTTTAGTGTTTCCAATTGTTAGGATTTATTGATTCGTTATTTAACTTTTATGGTTGGGGTAATTTTGTCATTTTATGCTTTTAGGGTTTTGCTAGGGTTTGTAGGCTTGGCCTATGTAATCCCTTGATTAGCTTTGTAATATGAACAAGTTTGCAATGCAATAATAAGATAGCAGTCGTTTGTTTGGTAGAATGTTTGTTTTCTTTCTCAATTCTCACATTGTATCCGAGCCATAAGATCTAAGCCTGTGGGATATTAGCTCCTCGGCGGACGGCTACGCCTCGCCGCCGTCCGCCGGGCACTCATCGCAACTATTCATCACAAATGTTCATCGAAGTTACTGTTCATCGAAGGGTTCACGGGTATTAATCATCGTTTGTTTCGTTAGCATGTCTTCTTTCTTCTGGTATTATTTGCATCGGCAATTTGGCATCGGATTGGCAGTTGTTCAGCATTAGTTCTTCTTCCGCTTTGCATTGTTCAGCATCTTCGCAGTAGTAGATTCGCATCAGTTGTTTTGCAGTAGTTTATTGGAAGTATAATTAGCATTGGCATCGGCATCGGCATCGGTATCGGCAATGGTTCGGCACAGCAGTGGATTTGCAGTTACCTCCTTGGCAAACTCACGATGCTTCGCATCATGAGTTTGAGGGGGGGTGTGAAGTATAAGTTAGGAATATAATTTTAGGAAAGTATTAGTTTTTGGAATTATTGTTTAGGGTTTCCAATTGTTAGGATTTATTGATTATTATTGTTTAGTGTTTCCAATTGTTAGGATTTATTGATTCGTTATTTAACTTTTATGGTTGGGGTAATTTTGTCATTTTATGCTTTTAAGGTTTTGCTAGGGTTTGTAGGCTTGGCCTATGTAATCCCTTGATTAGCTTTGTAATGTGAACAAGTTTGCAATGCAATAATAAGATAGCAGTCGTTTGTTTGGTAGAATGTTTGTTTTCTTCCTCAATTCTCACAACACGACGTTGGGGGACATGTATGTCAGTATGTGTTTGTGTGTCCACAAAAACAAAAAAAAAGTAATACCATAACCAAATAGCCCCAATTTCTACACTTCCCATTTGCATTGCATTGTTTTCTTGATACAGCAATATCCCACACCGTAGTTTGTCCTTGATACTAAATATTGAATCCTAAATCTAGTTAGAGAGAGATACAAAGACTCTCTCTCTCTCTCTCTCTCTCTCTCTCTCTCTCTTTCTCAGGTATGAGCCCTAGCCTTCTCTCTCTTTGTATGTATCGATCTGTTTGAGGAGGAATGAGGTTGTGTCTAAAATATTTATAATTACACTTGTATCCATTTTAAAGGTTTAATTTATTATAGTTTTACTCCATTTAAAATGTGTTGGTAATTGCATTTTTTTGCTCTCGAAGTGTCCCTAAAGTGTCTGCGAAATGTCGAAGAGTGTTGGTCGCCAAATTTTGGAAAAAAAAAAAGGACACTTTAAGATTAAGTGTCGGACACGTGTTGAGAGAGTGTTGGTGTCGGACACGTGTCGAGAGAGTGTCGGTGTCGGACACGTGTCCGACACCGATATGTTACCTCTGGTGACATGTCGGTACTACACAGCCCATTCCCCACATCATCTTTGAACCTTTTGGTTTCTTTACCAAATCCTGCACATTGGGGCAAGGAAAAAACTGTCATCGGAGAATGCTGACCTGGTAAATAATTTGAAAGCTATAGCCCCATATGCCTGCAGTTTTCCGAACAAGATATTCTTCACGAGAATTTAAGCTTGAATGTACGTTTTTGGACACAGTTGGCGTGTTCCCATTTTCATCCAAACTTAAAGCAGCATAAGTTAAAGCGACCTGATCAACCCCAGAACCACCAACTCCATGGCAACAACCATAAATGGAGAATAAAGATGCAAGCTACAAAAGGAAATTAAGAACATAAGAATTGTGTAAGCATAAAAACATAAACTCTTTACCCAAAAGAAGCCTACTCCACAACTCGTGTTGAAAGGAACGATAACTACGGTTGACCTATCAATGCCTCTCTTTTTGCTTTGTGCAATACTGTTGAACAATTATTTCTTTTTTTCATTTTCTTCTTTCGCAAGTCCAATGCTAAGCTACACGCTAGCAATAGCCCCCCTCCCCCCTATCAGTGTATTGCCCAAACTGGAGGAAAAGCAGGGTCTGGTGATAGGTCTGCAAATGCGTCAATCCGAGCCTAACCAAGCTTCAGAGTGTTCGAGCTTGGCTAGAGCTCTGATTGAGATTCTAAAATAGAGCCAAACTCGTTTCCGAACTCCGAATTGAACAGAAAAATCAAGCCTAGATCAAAACCACATTCAGAATAACCAACTAAATACTGTGAATTAATGCATGCATAAACATGAATAAAAGTTGAGTATAACCTCCTTGTTCTGGCAATGAAACCCAGATGGCATATACTCAAGAACAAGCCTAAGAGTTTGACTCAAGCTTGTTTACAAAACAAAACAAGCTGAGTTCAAACAAGCCAAGCTTGAGCTGTTCAAACAACTTGGTTTCGTGTGCAGCCCTGTTATCATCTATGCAAAATTGTTATTATAAATTACAAAAAAGGATGCTATTTGTGAATAGTCCAGAATAATTACAAAGAAAAATCATGTATCCAAAAAAATAAAGACATCAACAGACACGAGAATGGTAGGAATGGATAATATTACCCCGAAATAAAGGGTGACCAATCCAAATGTCCACCTGTTCAGCAGCAACAAACATCACAACACAAAAAAACGTTAGCTAAGTTGGCAACATTTGTTCCTGAAAGTGACTAGTCATTTAACATTTTTCATGTCATATTCTTCATGTTCGATAGGGTATTCAAACACGTGAGAAGTAGTTCGAAACCAAGGCAGGAACAAGTCCAACTTCATGTAGAAGTCTACCGACAAGCTAAAGAGCCAGAGGCATGTGATACTTTAGCTCTCATAACTTTTGGCATTAACTGCCATCCAGTTAGTACTTTTGTTTCAGGGAACTCTAAATAAACAATAGGAATCACCCGAAACCCCTTCAAGTAACGGTGGAAAAAAAATCCAGCTTAAGCCAATATTTAATCTCTACCCAGTCAAGATTCTAGATACAGTGAGTAGCTTAATTTCACAGGGAAGAGAACTAGGATTGTCCATACACTAGCAACATCATTGTATTCCAAGAACTAGATCTGTTAGAATAATTTGATATGGATTGACAGAATACCGAATCGACATATAGCTAGGAATTCTCAAACAAGAAAATCGAATTAGGACCTCACCAAATTCACTTTACATTTAAATTGGCTTTGAGAAGAAAATAAAATTAACGCAGAAATATCACTTACGGAGTATATTTACCCAAAAAAAAAATACTTACTGAGTATAAAAGTAAAATATGCCGCCTCCATCAAGCACGACATTTAAGGTGAGCAATGATAAAAGCACGATGAAAGCAGTCAATCTGTAAGCAAGAAGCCAAGCGGGACGGATCACTTTCAAGGAGGTCCTCCATGTTTCGTCCTGGTACAAAATTCCTGCTGTGTCTTGCCAATTCTGTCTTCCCGTGTTTTTTGATTTTTTGAAACCTTCATATTTCCATATTACAAATATTGACACAACCATAGATCCAAAGACAAATACTGCACAGAGGAAGAACCTCCAGTTTAACCAATAGCTTAGGTCGGTTGTATCCGTCGTCATTACAGGCGAACAAGTATGGTCCGAGTATCCTGTTAAGAAATTCACAAAGTTCACATATTCCAGTGCCAGATGAAAAGATCTATCTTCTTATGAAACGAAATCCTATTTCAAACCCCCAGAGGTGAGAATATAAATGCATAACTAATACCAGATTTACTTCATAATTAGAATGGCAATTATCTGCAAGAATGACCCAGTATAAAAGTTCACATACACAATATTAGTAAGAAAACATGAAAAATGGAAACAAATTTCTCATAGGAAGTTCCAAGTCAACTTCAAAGTTCCACAGCAACAAATGTTTTGTTACATATAAAGGGCTAGTGCATAAAGGCAGGACTGAATGAGCTGATAAGGCCAAACATGGGAACGTTTGAGCTTGGTTTGACAACTTAACGAGATTAAAATGTATTTTCAAACTTGGCTTATTTACCAGGCGAGCTGACATCTAAGGAGCTTTAATCGAGCCGATCACCGCTAGATTGATTTTCTAAAACATCTTAACTTAAAAGAGCCGAGGAATATTTTGTTCAAGCTTAAAAGTTAATTGAGCATTAAAAAAAATCTTCAAGCTTGGTACGTTTATGTACCAAACCCATCCCAAACGATCTTTTAACGAGGGAACAAGAGATCAAACCCGAGTAGCTTGGTTCGCTTATCAGCCCTGCATGAGGAGCTCCCCGAGAATTTAATCATCAACTATCGTGAGACCCACAACTTACTAGCCAAAACAACAAGAAGTGGAATCATAGTTGCCAATTAATCTAGGGAAACAAAACCATTTTTAGCAGCAATGTCAGGTAGAAAAACGAAGTCAAATGTCAACCAAAGAAAAAGAATACACACTAGTTAAGTAATCTGTATGGTTCACAAAGTACAGAAATCTAAAAGGGTACCAAAAAACAGTTAAATTTTGGCATAAATTGTCCTCAAAATGGAAACAAAAAAGGAACCCACATTCAAAGTAATTACTAATTAGGGCTCCTTCAAGAACTATACCCTTTCAAGCACCCAGTGGAATTGGATTGAGAGAAAGGGGGAGAAAAGAAAGTACTGAGATTTGGTGAGAAAAAAATATATTGACCAATAAAATTTTAATCTTTTTACTTCAATTCTCACCCTTTCTCACCTCTTCTAATTATCCAAAATAAGTGCGTTTCTTTTCTTTTATTTTCCTACCATTTCTCATAATCGCAGGGTAAGTGAACAAAGAATCTTGGATATAAAGGTTCGTCCCTCTCTCTCTCAACAAGCAAGTAGACATGAGAGAGAAGCAGGTTTTGGATTGATTACCTACGTATTTCTTGTGGGATCAATTCTGGTCACACCTTTTAGTAGGATTTCTTGTAGTGGCGCGATCTTGTAAAAGTTTGGACAAGGGGGAAAAATCCAGCAAAAGGAACATTACTTGACAAAACGCGTCATATGTTTGGACTAGTAGAAGAGAGAGAGAGAGAGAGAGAGAGAGAGAGAGGGAGAGAGAGACGCAAGTGAGGACGTCCACGAGGAACACGACAGGCTTTGTGAAAAATGGCAAGCTACTTTCAACCGCTAGACCTTACCAAATTCTTTAGGTAGAAAGGAAAGGAATTTCCATTGGGCTATTTCTTCTATACATTTTTTAGTTATAAAATCTGAAATTTTAGAACTATAAGAACTACATTTTATGGTATTGGTAAATATGGCATTGAAGGGTAAATTGGTAAGGTGAAGATTTTATGAGAACTATATTTTATCTATTGAGAAAAGAATGTCATTTTATCAACCCTCCATAAAATCCAACTAAAATGAGAATTTCCATTTTATCACCTAAAATCTATTGGAGAACCCAACCTGAACCAAAAGAAAAAGAAGTAATTATCCTCCCAAAAAAGAAAAAAATGCAGTAGTAGTCCACGTTATTGTTTTCTTTTTTAATGCAGGTGTCCGGACTAGCTTGTGTGTACCTCAAATCAATTCTTACAGTTTCTCCCATAATTATTCCATATCATTTCAACCGCATAGGTGCGGGGCACGCGAGTGAGGTGGCTCCAAGAATTGTTGGTAATGAGAATCGAACCTGAAATCTCAAGAGGGACAAATGCCTAATTCGCGGGCTTTTTTCAATTTTTGTTCTTTTTTTTTTAACCTCAATAGTACTCCCTCCGTCCCAATTTAATAGTCCACTTTTATTTTTTCAATTCTCTTTTCAATTGTCTATATCTTTCAATTTATAACATCTTTTAAGATTTCAGAAACTTTGTTTAATAAAATTAATTGAGATATATCAAATAATATTCATTTTGTATATTCAAAGTCTTATATATAACAAGATAACCTTTTTTTTCATCAAGTTAGACTAGTGACATGTCTTATATATAACAAGATAACCTTTTTTTTCATCAAATTAGAACAGTGACATGGACTACTAATTTGAGAAGGAGAGAGTACATTGTTTCTCTCATCTTCTCTCTCTCTCTCTACCAAATATGAGAATTCATTACTCTCTCTCTCTCTCTCCCTCTCTCTCTCTCTTGCAAAATCAGACAAAGAACAATAACCATGTTTATGCGATTTCTCTCTTTTACTTTCCCTTTCTTCTTACTTTTTCCTAAGCTCCAAACAAAGGACTCCTATTATTTAACACAAATAAAGAACAGAAAAATTCAAAAGAGTCAATCTTAAACAAATTTTTCAAGCTTAAATTAAAAATTACAAAACTGTAGAATATATGTTTTTCTTTATTTCTTTATCAATGGAGTCGATCTTAAACAAATTTTAATCGAACCGTCATGATTAGCTTGAAATTTTAGAACAATATTATTCAACGACCCGAGTAATGGCTCGTTCAAATTTTATTAGAAAGGTTAGCGAGGTTTAAAAATTATTCAAGCTTAGTTTTTGTAATTTACAAACCAATCAAACGAATTTTTTAGAAAGTCGAACACGATATATGTAAATTTTTAATTCAAATAGTTTAAAAATAGAAATTACTATTTTCATTACTTTATATCTGTTTAACTTTTATGACCCCATCCGATTTTCTTTGTCATAATCCTTTCAAGAGACAACAATAAGGACCTGATTATTCCTCGATCCCGCTACCTTCCAGATTTTGGCTGCTCCGACTCCATCCAGGCATCCCTATGTACACGATTTTCTTTATCATAATCCTGTCAAGACTTGAGAGTACTATAAACCAAAAGTAAGTAACACGTTTTTATGATTTTATACGCGTAAGAATTTATTTATGTACTGGTATATAATAAAAATATATTTCAAATTTTAGATATTTTTGCCTCGTTCGGGTTCGTGAACAAGCTCGAGTTCAATTCAAACCTAAACAAGCTTGGCTCGAGTTCGGTTCATTAAAATTTCATTGAGCTCGAGTACAGCTTGAGTTTATTTAAAAATTTAACAAACAAACTTGAATATTTATAAAACTCTACTCCATTCAACTCGTTTGCTATCCTAACGATTGTGCGGCTAAAACGTAGTAGGTACATGGGTATATGCACCTTGTTTGGTTGGAGTTTTGAAAACTTTTAAAAATCCTTGGAAATTCTTAAAAATCGAATAAAGAAAGATTTTCAAAACCCGTTTGAAAACCTCAACCGAACAAGGTCGGATGATGATCCCTGAATTTTTAGTATTCCGATGTATCAGTTACACGAACTAACATCTCGACTAACCCCGCTGATCAAGCTATATCCAAAAAAAAAAAATTACACGAAAATTACACGACCCGAATTTATGGTATTGCATGTACTGATTACGACGCCGTTTGCCGCTACTTTTGCACACACCACAAACCTTGGGAAATCTTGAGCAACTGGAGTATTATCCTCAATCATCTTCTTCCTCTTCACCCCATCTCCATTCTGCAACAACAGGAAAACCATCTGACATTTTCCCTCTAAACTGTTTCAGTCCACAAAATCAAACAACTCTCTCTCTCTCTCTCTCTCTCTCTCTCTCTCTCTCTCTCTCTCTCTCTCTCAATTCCAAACCTATCCTCACAGAAAAATGGCGATTCTGGCCAAACTACCAAACATCTTCTCCAACCTCCCATCAACCCCACCCCCAAACACCTCCTCCTCTCCCCCAAAACCCCCAATCCCAATACCCAAATACCCACCTCCCCTCAAATCCACAAAAATCCCTCCAAAACCCCGACCCCTATCGAAGAACCCAGCCTTCAAAATCCTCCACCGAAACACCAAGTACCACAAACCGGTCAAACCGGGAGTCATCTCTTCCGACGGCGAGCGGGCCGTAGTCGTCGGCGAATCCGGCATGTCGTACCTCCTCCCAGGTGCCCCGTTCGAGTTCCAGTTCAGCTACTCCGAGACTCCCAAGGTGATTTTAGAAAAAATGCTTTTTATGAACTTATTTAGAATAAATTTATTCTGTTTATTTAAAGCATTGGGGCTATGCTGGATTTTAATAGGGATGCAAATGCAAGGCTGAGCCGAGCTTTGACGTGTTCGAGCTCGGTTCGTTAATCGAGCCTCCTTATAGAGCCAAGTCTCTACAAACAAGCCATGCTTTTATATACGAGTTGAGCTACCTCGACTTTACTAAACGAGATGAATACTTGAGCTCGAGCTCGAGCTCGTTTACTAACAAGCCGAACCGAGACCACAACGAGTCGAGCCTCAAGCTGCTCGGGACCAGTGCAGTTCGTTTGCAGCCCTAGATTTTGGTGACATTATTTCTCAAATTGTTACTTCTCAATTCATGGGCTTTCGATGCCATGTATTGGATGCTATTGATTTGAATTATTGAACTTAATCTATATACGGGTTGTTCTTGATTCTTGGGAGCGCTTTAGCTAAACCTAAAATTCAGTGAAAGATCGTTCCATCTTGAAAGTAGAGTGTTATTCAACCCGGTGCAGAAAGGACGTTTCTTTTCTAAAGAGAGCATTTTCGCGTTCCTCTATCTGTAAGATGTCCTGAACTACTATTTCTCTACTTAAATAATTATGTCAACATGTTTGCTATTGTTGTTGTCTCCTTTTTTTGAGTTTACATAATTTCCAACAAATATTTCTAACAGGTGAAGCCAGTGGCGATTCGGGAGCCAGCGTTCTTGCCCTTTGCGCCACCGACAATGCCGCGACCGTGGACGGGGAAGGCGCCGATGAAGAATGCGAGGAGGAAGGAGAGGAAGATTGCGTTGGTTGAGTCCATGACTCCGGTGGCAGAGGAGGAGGGCGGAGTGAGGCGTTTGGATATGGTGAGGCCGCTGGAAACGGGGAGGTTACCGGCGGAGGTGAAACCGAGGGCGAGTGTGATTGGAAAGCCGTTGACGAGAGCGGAGATTTATGAGCTTTTGAAGCCTCACATTGGGAGTAATCGACAGGTCAATCTAGGTAAGGTTCATTTTCAATTTGAAAATTTTGCTAGTTGAGTATTTTTTGGTATGGAATGCATATAAATCAGATTTTCTTGAGGAATTTAAACAATGAAAGAAATACAGATGAAAATACTAAAAATTCAATAAAGAGAGAAAATGTACTCGTGAAAAAGAGTTCACTTTGGTACAAAAATAAAGTCAAAAATGAAGAAGATAACTTAAATTTTGTTTTTTATTTGGTTTTTTTTATAGGCTTTTATTTATTTTTTATTTGGTTACTTTAGTATTTTTTTCCAAAGTAGGATGTATATTTTGCTTTTGATCCTCCGAAACTGATTGCAAAAGAGGGGAAATCGAGAGTTCAGAAGAAAGATTTGCTAACTGTGAAATAATATTGTGGAAAGGCTTCGATTTTGAGATAGGGAATATTTGTTGCAGGGTTGAGTTTAGTTTAGTTCTTGAATGAATTGTGTAGGAAGGGATGGACTGACTCATAATATGTTGGAGTTGGTGCATACGCATTGGAAGCGACGACCAGTTTGCAAAGTTCGGTGCTTGGGTGTTCCCACCGTTGATATGGATAATGTTTGCCGTTGTCTTGAGGTTTGCCCTTTAAGCATCAATTCTATATTGTTTACTTGGTAGCGAATCTGTTCACAATTTCACGTGATCTTGTCCTGTCACTGTTCTATATTTTGTGGGTTTGTATAAGGCTGTAAGCTGAACTCCCAAAATGAAACATTGCCCGCTTGTTTCGTACGAGTTATTTTGACCAACTACTGTACTGATTACAACTTTGCCATGGAACTGAGATTTCTTTTGCATTTGTCTGTTGACTGAATGTTTGGGGACAATTAGATCTTATTGGCTAGGTGTATGACTTGTTCTCTCGGTAAAAGGTTAATCGTGACATTACCTTTTTTAAGGACTTCATGCTGCTCTAAAATGATAAGAATTAGGTTATATGCAATTCTAATAGAGCACACGTGCTTACCTACTTAAGTCTACTTTTATCATCCAGTGGTTGGTGTATTGTTGTACGAACTTTTGATTTCACTTGACAATTTTTTGGGTTATTCTTCCATTACATTCTGGCCAGTTATCAAAGTTTTTAACAAAATCAAATTACCTTACTTACCTTTCAAGTTTAAGCACTTCCTCCTTTTTCTAAAAAAAAGTAAAATAATTTAGGAAAAATCCAATTCACCTTCTAAACTCGTTCATTTTCTCTCACCTCTTCTTCTTCTTCCAACATTCTTTTTTAATTAAGTTCCTTTCTTTCCTGAGGTAATTATGATCAATACACACACACACACACACACACACACACACACACACACACACACATATATATATATATATATATATGGACTCTTCCTCCTCCAACTTTCCTTTTTTTAATTAAATTATTTTCTTGTCCAAGGTATTTGTGATCAATATGTGCATAATTAACTCTTTTAGATTGTTAAAAGGGTGCTGAAAATGCCTTAAGTACATAATTTTAAATAATTAAACCTTTTAAATGCACAAGTTTGATGTTCTTTTTCTTAAAGCTCATATTATCGCTTATCCATGCATACTACGTACACTTAATTTGAAAAGAAGCATGTGTATCATTGGGTGTCACTGTTTGAAACCTCAAGGCTATCCCAACAAATGACAGATTAGCGGGGTTTTTTCTCTTGAAAATTATGATGGAACTGCTTCAAATATATTGTTAAACAATGGAGAGAGGCATGTCAGTAATTGCGATTATTGTATCTACATTGTATGCGTGGTACTTAAATGCCATCTGGAGTGCTATTATACATACTTATTTGATGATAAATAAACCAACTGTGTTGGTTACGTGGTAATACATTATGGTAAATTTCCTAAATTTACTGTGGACAACTGCACATGCTTAGTTGTCTTTCGTAATACCAGGAAAAGACTGGCGGAAAGATCATCCATCGAGTTGGTGGTACAGTTTATATATTTCGTGGCAGAAACTATGATCATCGCACTCGTCCATGGTACCCAGTTATGCTCTGGAAACCAGCCACACCAGTTTATCCGAAGCTCATAAAAGAAGCACCAGAAGGTTTGACAAAAGCTGAAGCAGATGAGCTACGGCAGAAAGGGAAAAATCTTTTGCCAATTTGTAGATTAGGTACGCAATAACCCCATTATTCTTGAGGTCATCTGCTTGTCAAAGATTGTTTTGCCATTTAACATTGGGTTCTCTATTTCATCTTGTTCTTTGTAGTATTGCGGTAATGAACACACAGTGTCTTAACTCTAGCAACTACATTGATGCTTAATTGTTATCCACATAAATGTGAGTGGTATGGTAATTTGTTTTCAAGTAATTAATCATGGCTTGCCAATTGGATTAGGATTTTGTTAATTGTGTATTCTGAACTTTGTTGCTTGCGGCTTGACTTTTTTGAAAATCTAGAGGCTAACAATTCAATTATTTGATTCCATACTGACGGTTAATGGTCTTCTTCCGGAATCTGGTCAAGGTCATTTAATCAAAATGCCATGACATTCCGCAAGAGAAAATTCTCTTGAATCAAGTAACCTTTTCTCTTGGGACAATACCTCATTACTAAACCTTATGCATCAAAATTGGTTGCCTATCTTTATCGTATGTTGAGACCTCATCCTTTCCTCCCTTCTGCTGCAGCAAAAAATGGTGTGTACACTTCCCTAGTGAAAGATGTGAGAAATGCTTTTGAAGGAAGTCCATTAGTTAAGGTTGACTGCAAGCGGTTGGAACCAAGTGACTACAAGAAGATAGGTGCTAAGCTGAAGGTTTGTTCATCACTGAATTACTACTATATATTCTAATTATCGTCCTGATTTTGAACCTCATAATTTGATTAGTCAAATGGTTGTGTTCTAACATATAAGACCAAAAGAATGAGTGAAATAGATTTATTTTTGGAGCGTATGGAAATACCACTAGAAACACTTGCTGAGGCAGTTGCTGGCTGGAAGATGCTCCCATGGCCCTATAACACACAAACAAGAGACCCAAACTTCCCGATGTGGGAAGCCTGCCCCATTTCGCAGGCCTGAAGCCTGCCCCAAGTTAAATATATCAAACACAAAAAACTAGGTGATGTATCACAATGAGACATGTACACTACCATCAACATAGCTCAGTCAATTACCTTAAGCTTTGCCTCGCCTATTGAAGTTGTACATCAACATGAGAGATCTCTGTCGCGTGCCGCGAATTATTTTTTTTTTCATCCTGTAGGTCACAGACTCACGATCCCAAGAAAATGACGGGCCTTGCAATGTCGTGGTGTTTTAGTCTTTCAAAAGCTTGGATAACCTTGAGCAACATAGAAAAGACAAAACAGACACTGAGACATGTACACTAGATATATTCACGCACAACGCCAGCCGCTGGGTGGAGCAGCTCGGACAGTTCTTCAAACATGTGTGCAGCAACACAAATGCATTGCTAGGTTATATAAGTTCACAAGTAACACTATGGGAGTAGTACTTTCTGTTGAACTATGTTTGTGATGATTTGTTATTTGTTTGCTCACTTTCTCCTTGTGCCTGACAGGACTTGGTTCCATGCGTGCTATTGTCTTTTGACAATGAACAAATATTCACAAATGCATTGCTAGGTTATATAAGTTCACAAGTAACACTATGGGAGTAGTACTTTCTGTTGAACTATGTTTGTGATGATCTGTTATTTGTTTGCTCACTTTCTCCTTGTGCCTGACAGGACTTGGTTCCATGCGTGCTATTGTCTTTTGACAATGAACAAATATTGATGTGGAGGGGACAAGGTTGGAAATCAATGTACCCAGAAGCTCGATCAGCTTCTATTTCTGCAGATAGTGACGCTGCAAATGGTTTCAACTCTTCAGGTATGCAGGAGACCAAGAGGCAAATATAATGGGTGATAACATCCTAAGGGCTTTGGCTTCAGTTTTTTTGCAATTTTTGCTTTGTTATATCAAATTTTTGGATTAGAAGTGATGAACAGAAGTTACATAGCCCAACACTCTGGAAATTTCCAAAGGCCATTACGGTTACATAGCCCAACACTCTGGAAATTTCCAACAGCCATTACGGTTAACGTCTCCATCTTCTTAGGATATTATTTTGGATTAGTCTTCTTAGGATCATAAATGAACCTTAGATCTTCCTTGCTCCATCTAAGGTTGGCTACATCTTTTTACTGTATCCAGAGCCTGCAATTGGCAGTGTTAGAAATAGCATAATAGCATCTTTATGGTGCTTCAGCCTTCAGATATAGCAATATCACCTGCGTTCATCGGACCTTTGGAACTGTACTCAAGAAAGAAAATCTCAGCTGCCACTAAGCTCATTAAAGTTTAGAAATAACTTATAATCGCCAATTGAGTTCTAAGAAGTTTATTGTCCAATTGAAGGTAAAATAGGTTCAGACACTACAGTCCAAGGGTATGGAAATGGCAGCGCCAACCACCTTTGAAAGCAATCCACATTAGATATAGTGTTAGAAGCAGCTTCCCGGAGATTGTATTCCCAAGAATTTTATTTCTTGTCAATTGTTTTTCTTCTTAGATAGGCCACTTGAAACTGGACAGCAAATAATCTCACCTTCCTGGATTTATACTTGCTAGCCAAGACTTCTGGCTGTGGCAGTTTAGCCTAAAATATCTGCCCCTATTTGAGCTTATTATCTATACATATGGCATTGTGATACTTTATTAAGGTTAGGGTGGAATCCCTCTAGGGGTCGGTTTGTGATCACAAATGGAAATTCAACTTGCACGACCTGGTTCAGAATCTCTAGGGGTGGGTTTTTATCTAGTCAAGTTTGGGGGCAGATTCAACGGTGAACGATTAAGACCTGATTTGGCTTGAGATTGCTTCCAAAAGCACCAAGTTGGTCAGCAACTTGGTCTTGCAGTGATTTTGACAGTTTTGCTTGTTTTATGGCTCCTAGTCTTCAAACGAAAATGGGCTTATGTTATTATGTCCTTGCTCTGGATTACCAATACTCTGTCATTACGTTTTTTTACTGCAGGAAGTAGAAGCGATAACTATCAGAAACCAGACCCTATGACAGTAGCTTCAAGCCCTAAAATGATGTCCCTGTGGAAGCGTGCGATTGAAACAAGCAAGGCCATGTTGCTGGAGGAGATTGGTCTCGGGCCTGACTCTCTCTTGCAGAAAGTGGAGGAATTCGAAGGCATGTCTCAGGCAACAGAGCATTCTTATCCAGCGTTAGTATTCTCCAGTGAAGATGGCAATAGTAGTCACGACGATGGTGATGATTATGATGAAGATGACGACGAAGATTATCTCAGTGATTCGATTGAAGGAGCGGAGTCATCAGTCCCTATTGGATCCTTACCTGTGGACTGGATAGGAACGGAGCCGCATGAGCAGTGAAAGTTGACTTAAGCTATACGGAAGTTCTTGCAGCTGGGCTTGAATTATGCCCATTTCACTTAAGCTCTGATGGAGGCTAGTTACCGATTTCTTGCCAGAAAAATCTATCCGTTCTCGGGTCAAGCTATAAACAGCAGTGGGAATGTCTCTCTCAAACAGTGTGGCATGCTTGTTCTCAGGTGTGCAGGTATATAGGTAGTGTAAGCATCATATCTAGTGGAAGTTTAACATTTTTTTGCAACTTTCCCATGTAGGGAAAGTGCTCCTGCTGGTAATTAAATTGTTCATTATGTTCCTATGGATAGTTTCGATAGAACAATAACCCTAATTTTGGCCTCAATGGCAATAACGTAATACATAAGTGAAAGGGAAAGAAAAACCCATTCCATTTCATAACACATTATGTTAATGGCCTTGTTATTTTTATTACTATGACCACCTGGATGTGTTGCTATATTATATGTGCATACCAAGCCACTTTGTGAATGTATGCAAAAGATTTGGGTTATTTTAGATCTGGGTTATGTGGCCCTCGGATTCGATAAGCCTCAGCGACGGAGGAACAACAAATTCCGACAACGTTAATCAATTAGAGATTACCAGAGGGTCAATTTCTGAACCTTATTTATTAACCAATGTTTTTCTATGAACAATTATTTCCTGCAAGTTGTAAACTACAAATTGGTAGGGGCCGCGCGAACGCAGGCCCCCGCTACCACAAATTATGACATAGGCTCCACCACTTAGGTAGACCTTAGGCGGACGCCCATCCTGAGTGCAATGGAGATCATCAACCTAGGCCATGGGCCTTTTTGATCGCCCATCGACCCTGTCCAGGTAAGTATGTTGTCAATTGTCCTCAGGCATCATTATATACCCCTTCCTTATTTGCTCACTTCTTAAACTCACGATGTGGGACAAATGAAATGTGAACAAATGCATTCTTCTCAATTCCTGGTTTCCAAGTCATAGAGACGACCTTCTCGAAAAAGAAAATAACCCAACCACTTTGCTGCTTTTTTCCATCATTCCAATGTCAATCTGTGATTCACAATTTAGTGGATTACAAAGACAGAAAAAAAAAGAAAAAAAGTGTTGATCTATTCCTTCTTGGCATGTGGGTTTTTTTTTTTTTTTTCCCGTACAAAAGGTAAGATGTTGTAGGTACGTGAACAAATCAAAACTATCAACATTTAGATGCGAGCACATGCACTAGCAAGCCTGAACGACACATATTGCAAAAGGTTACCAACGACGAGGAAAGGTACAAGGACACCCAGCTCCAATGGTGGATCCGGAAATTTAATGTAGTAAGGGTACTCAATTGACCATGACGCAAAAACTTATCCAGTCCGTGAGTTTCGAACATATTTGAATATCGAGAAAGAAATAAATACTCAACTACACTACCAATTTATATATGGACAATGGAAGAAAATTAAAAGTATATTACCTATAAATTTTTCTAACATGCCCAAAATAGCAAAAATGATCAACAAATTTAGAACAAAAGAAAGCAGCCTAAAAATAAATTTAAACTACAAATTGGTGAGGGCCGCGCGAACGCAGGCTCCCGCTAAATTATGACGTAGGCTCTATCACTTGGTAGACCTTAAGCTAACTCCCCTCCTAAATGCAATGGAGATCATTAACCTAGACCATGAGCCTGCGTGATCGCCCATAGATCCCGTCCAGGTAAGTATGTAATACAATGCTCTCTGGCCTTATTATATATCCCTTCGTTATCACACTCACCTCTTACGCTAACGATGTGGGGACAAAATGAACTTGAACTCATACCAATTCCTGGTTTCCAAGTGCTAGAGAAGGTACTTAAGGGCGGGGCAGAGTAAAGTCCTATAGGCGTAAGGATTATTCTAGATGGTACTTAAGGGCGGGGCAGGAGATCTAGTTGAAATAGGAGTTCAGCCTAATCGGGGAAGCTACCTTGATAAGCATCATCAAGTGTTCCGATAAGGATGAAGCTTAGGAGATATAGGGATAGGAGACTATTCCGGACGCATTAGATATATCTTGGACGCCAAGTAGAAAGAGCCTATAAAAAGGGGTTTCACCCTCAACAAAAGATACACACAATCATAACTCCTAAAACCATAGTTTCCTCTTTTCTCCTACATTCCAGCCAAACCCCGCCTGGGTAACCTTACGTTCTTTGAGTCTTGCAAGTGCTTTTGCCGGAACCCTACCCAGCACGACTTTAGGTAGCTTGCTTTCCTAAGGTGAAAACCTACCCCACCCCAACGGAAGACTCATTAACCGGAGATTATGCGATCTTTGTTTATCTAATTTAGAGATTTCAGATATTGCTAACAGTTTGAAATGAATTTGGCACTCATTAATCTTAATTTAGAGATTCCAGATATTGATAACTATTTGAAATGAATTTGGCACTCGTTAATCTAATTTAGAGATTCCAGATATTGCTAACAGTTTGAAATGAATTTGGCACTGCAAATATTGATATTTGCTCATGTTACGCGTAGTATATATGAAAAGACAAATATTAGAATACTATTACCCAATTTCTTTTGGCATCTCCTTATTAATCGTTATTATTAATCTTAAAATTTTTAAATTAAAATTTGGTAGGGGCCGCGCGAACGCAGGCCCCCGCTACCACAAATTATGACGTAGGCTCCACCACTTGGGTAGACCTTAGACGGACACCCCTCCTAAGTGCAATGGAGGTCATCAACCTAGGCCATGGACCTTCTGGATCGCCCATTGACCCCGTCCAGGTAAGTATGTTATCAAAAGCCCTCAGGCTTTATTATATACCCTGGCCTTATCTCTCTCACTTCCTACACTTACGATGTGGGACAAAATGAAATGGAACTACACACTCTTCAAATTCCTGGTTTCCAAGTCATAGAGACCTGGAGCCAACCCAACAACTTTGCTGTTTTTTTCATCATCCCAATGCCAATCTGTGATTCACAGACTTAGTGGATTACAAAGACGAGATGTTGATTTTTCTTTCTTAGTAGGACGAAAGCACGATTTCGAGATTGGACGGGTGAACAATAATATTTTTTTGCCAATCTGTGATTCACAATTTAGTGGATTACAAAGACGAGATGTTGATTTTTCTTTCTTAGTAGGGACGAAAGCAGGATTTCGAGATTGGATGGGCGAACAACAATATTTTTTTCTACCATATGAATGCCAATACTAATTTTTTCAATACAAAGTATAAAAATACTTCCACAAAACCCATATATTTTCGATCAACCTTTTCAGTAACTACAAAGATGCCGTCCTCTATAATTATACCAGTGAATATTCTTTCTACTCTACTTCTGTAATATAATACAATTGTGCATCCCCTATTAATTTTGTGAATTAAATAGTATTACAAAAGGTAAAAGTATTTCTAAAAATTATATTATCTTTGTCAAAACTCTTGGTTGTGCGGGTGTTGAATTATTCAATGTGGTATAGGCGGGTGAACTTGTGTAATTTTAATTTTTTTTTTTTGGGAAAAGTTTGGAAATTGTAATAAAAAATTAAAACGTGGATAGGACAGTCGTTCGGGCTCATCCGCCTCTCGTTTCGTCCTTGTTTCTTGGGATGTACGATGGGAGTGGAGAAAATTTGCACTAGCTTTGATTGAGTACTTGGAGGATTTGTTAGCAGAGCTAATATCTGGAAATCAAAAAAGTTAAAAAGAATTCTAAAACCTGCTTTAACCATGTTCATGTATTTATTTGTTATTTATTTTGGTAAAACAGAAGTTTATATACTAAAACAATAAAAAGTTGATTCCCTTACAAAACTGATCTGTGTGCATCGCTTTGCCTCGTGTAACTTTGCTCACTCCGTTCCGATTTGCTTGCCCCTTTTGGGGAACTGGGTTTTTAAGGGGTGTGAAATTTTGTATTGTCTTTTCTGTTTTGCCCCTAAGTCCAGTTAATATTACTGTGGCCAATTTTGTGGGGCTAATTTTTTATATGAAACTAAAAACATATGCAATATGGATCTTGTTTGATAGATATCAATTAATTTTATTATACAAAGTTTTCAAAATTATAAGAACCGTTATAAAATAAAAGACTAATGAACAAGCAAATTAAGATGAAAAAAGTATTTTTTTTAAGGGTAAAACTGGAAAGTGACCCTGTTTTGATGGATGTTTTTAGAAATTGAACAAATATTTTGGGACATCCCAAAATGGAAAGGACCAGCAATTTGGGACGGAGTGAGTATGACCGTTCATTTTCCAATTTTTAGAATCAGTTTTGAGAAAGTCTCACTTACTCTTTCAAATAAATTTTTAAGTACCGGTTTTGGAGGGGGAACATTGTAGTGGGCCGAAATATGACATTCAAACGGGTCATGGTTGGTTCGGTCCAAAGGCCCAAAGGTCGAGTAAAACAGAGCTCACCCATTTAAGGGAAATGGGCCGAGACACTTTTCGAGCCCAATAAAGATGTACCAAAACGATACAACTCGGCAAGAGTCGACGTCTTGGCCGAGTCAATGATCCGGCCGAACCAACACTGATCCGGACGAGTCATCCAAGCCTAGTAAACTTGAAATGACTCGCGAGAAATGCGAAAGGCAATTAATTCGACACGTCATGAGTGACGTCACCCGAGGCGGTTACCATTCACAACTGACTTGTGATGACCCATGTGCACGTAACAGATTGCCCTACGTCATGGTGACGGTAGCCGAGCCGTTACAATACGCGTCAAAGAGGGATTGGAGGTATTCCCATGCAATGATAACGGATTTAGCCCGTGACGTGCTATTTCGTAATCCGAGCCAAATTGACTAATCCACCCTTGAACTTGGAGTCCAAGCCAAGGCGGCCTATATAAACGAAGGGAAGTGACCCTAAAAGATACAAAATTGACTCTAACTATACACATTCTACTACTCTTTGGTACTTCTCTCTTTCAATCTCTCACTAGACCGTCAGAGTGTCTTCCTTGGCCACATTCCGGCCAGGTTGGGTGCTAATGGCGGGTGCTACTAGGGGTGCACATACACCGGGCTGGCCCGGATTCGAGCCGGGCTTATGTTAGATAATAACAAGATTCGTGCATTCCCAAACCTAAATAAAATTTTAATTTCCCAAATCCGTCAAAGAAACCCATTTATTTTCCTAAAGCATAGAATTGCAAAACATAAATTAATCAATCATAACGATCACAATTACAATTCACAACCGTAATAATATATTTAAAGTTCTAAGTTCTTATAAAAATATTAAAAACAAACCTATAATTTAAAGCGCAATTAAAATACTAAAAAAGATGGAACTCTCCAACATCCATCAATCTCTATAAATAGTATTAAAATAAAATATTATTAAAATCGGGCCGGCCCGGGCTGGGCTGGGCTTTAAAGGAATTTTCCGAACTCAGCCCATTTAGTAAACGGGCTTAAAATCTCAACCCTGCCCGGCCCTATGGGCTTGAATATTTATCCCAAGCCCTAAAAAAATCGGGCTGGGCTGGGCGGGCTACCGGGCCGGTATGCACCCCTAGGTGCTACGTGTGCAGGAGTGCCTAGAAGAGCTAGATCCAGTTCAGTCCGGTGAAAAGGAATCATTTAAAAGGGCCCATCAGAAAACCGAACACCACAAACACCTCTAAAAACCAAAACAAACCCACCCGGCACATTACTGATCAAATCATGGCCTGATTATGTTCGTTCGACATTACAATTTGGCAATTCTTCACCAATTTTTATCGAGTAATTTGAAGATATGGGGAGGCATTGGATCTCTCATTTCTGCTTAATTAAATATCATGTTTTCAATATTCCATGTTTTCGTTGTAACGATGGTTTGATTAGAGAAAGAATAAGGCTCCGTTTGGTATCTTGAAAAAGAAAGGAAAATAAAAAAGAGGAAAAAAGAAGGAAAGTTAAGAGGCAAATTTTTTAGTTAAAATAGTTTAGTTTAGTTATTTTTCATCTCCTTTTCCTCCCAACCCAAACAAAGGAAGAGAATATTTTTTTATTTTCGTTTTCTTTCTTTTCTTGCCTAAGTTATTTCTCACAGAAGGAATCTAAGAACAATCTTACATACACAGTTTTATGTTGCACAAATCTGAAATCTATGTCCGATATATGAACATAAATATGTACACTTACTTTCCAATTAATTGGTCAAATTTCCTTAATATTTTTCATCTTTTATTACTTTTTTCGGAACTCGATAACTGTGTACAGATTTTGTGGAGATGAGGCCAGCTCAGACATGATCATCATGAAGAAACCGATGTAGTGATTCTAAAAATATAATCACAAACAGTAATGAAGATCGAGGCAAACAACATCAATAATCATAAGGGGTTGAAGCAATTCAACTTATTAGTATACAATAAGTTCGTAGATTAATATGCGTAACATTAATTGGAGATCATCGATTGAGAAATTTATGGTAATAGCAGCAGCAACAACAACATAGAACTAATGCTAGAGTTTAGTTGACAAAAGACAATTTCAAGCCACGACAATTTCAAGCCGCGATAGAGGCTTACCAACAATATCAGTTGAGTTGAGAAGAATCACGAGCTTTCATATACAAAAAAAAAGAAAATCATATATCAAGGACAGAATAGTTTGGAAAAAAAAAAAATTATAATAAGAACAACATCTAATAATTTGATGTGATATAGGCAGACATGGACCCAAAAAACATTTTAATCTTTTTTCTTTAATTGTCAATAATGAAGGCAATGCATGAAAATGATGAGTATAATCTGTTAACATGAGTCATGGCCATGTGTACAATATTATCTTGGAAATTTATTAATTTAATAGTAATATATATGTGCGTGAGTATGAGCGGGAGTGCAAGTATGAGCGTGAAAGAGTTTATTGAAAACATCTCAAATTAATAAAATTTGGTAGTGCGAAAATTGGGAATGATAACGAGAATTAAGAAAAAGACTGAACGGCCTTGTTGAAAATTTATGTGACCCAAGTGGGACCGACGATAAACATGAGTGCCTGCAGTTAGGCAGATAAACGAATCAAGCAGCTAGGGTTCGAGCTCGTGTTCGTTCGTTAAAAACTCGTTTGATATTGGTTTGCGAACACATTAAAATACTCATTGAGATCTTTTGAACGGTGTAAAAAAAAATTAAAAAATCAAATCCCAAAAATGCTGTGATTATTTTCAGTGTAAAAAGTTCAGAAAAATATTCTCGTAAATACTTTATTTTATGAAGTCAAATTTACAAGAACGGAAAGTAATTTTCAAGTGAGAAATGATGAGAGACAAAAAAATAAGCCTTGCAATTTATACACATTTCTTATTACAGTATTTCTCACCAAATCCCAGGAATCCAAATTAGCTGTAGTTGTTTCAGACGTTTTCTCCTCCTCCTCCTCCTCCTCTCTCTCTCTCTAACCAACAACGCCAAAACCCGTTCGCCTAACAACCAGCACCGATCTTCAATTCAATAGCTTCCCACCGTACGATTCCCCATTTCTTCTTCAGTTACGCTTCAATTTCCTCTCACTACTTTCTCTCTCTTTACTCTTCTCCCTCTCAGATCTCTTATTTCCATTTCATTTGTTACTCGCCTCTTCGATTGATTAAACGATCCGTCTCTCTGTCTATACCAACCCAAAATACCCAACATTTTCAGGTATATTTTTTCGTACTCAGGAATATTTTTTGGTGCTAGTTTTCTGTATTACGTTGCAAATGCCTTTTCTTGTTTAGGATTTATAACAGTGTGCTATGCGATTTGCAGTATCTGGTACGGTTATTTGCCTTGTGGAAATTTCATGTATATTGGTGATCGGTGGCGGACGCAGGATTTGTACTTAGGGGCGACCCGAACCCCATGTACTTCTACAGTGATAGCAAAATTCAGATTACTTATTAGTACATAATTATACTTATATATCTACTAGTAGGTCCTCCATATGTAGGGGAGGACACAAGGGGTGCCAGGGTCTTGCACAATTCCAAATATTTTTACTAATTATACTAATTTTTTCAGGTTCATTTGAAAAAGTTCTATGAGATTGGCCCCTTGTATATTTCTGGAAAACCCCCCTAAAATTCCAAGTTACATTTTTTGGTTGCGTGTATAAATAAATGGGGGCTACATATCCACACATAATTTTGTCTCCTCATCATCCGTAGAAACTAGAAAGTAGCACTATATTCTTAATGGAGAGTTTTTCTGTTATCAATGGAGAAATGGATGTGATTCGGGCCCCTGCTAAGTACAAATCACGCGTTTGCCACTGCTCATAAATTGATGAAGTTTTAGCTGTGAAGCAGTGTCAAACATTTCCCTCGTACACCAACCGTAGTTTCAGATTTCCTCTTTTCTCTTTTCTTTATTTAAGAATAAGAAGCATTTGTATGGTTGTCTTGTTTTGTTTGTTTTTCTCTCCATATACAAAGGAATAGCATTGTCCTTGATGAGCAAACTGTTGCTTTTTTATTTACTTTTGCTACATGAGTTTTGCCAATGTCAAGGATGTTTTTAATATGTATAAACTTCGAGGCATAAATCCTTAAGTTGGTGTTCAATTGGCCAGATAAACATCGGTTGAAGTCAAACATGTGGAAGGTCATCTTTTGTATTTGGATGCAAGTATGCATCTATTAAGTGAGGGATTAAATATCTGTTGGATGAGTCAGGACGACTAACCTACAAGATATAACATATACGACAAACTGGGATGCAGGTATTGCTAGTCCCTCAGTAGTACTTTAGTGCGATTGCTCGTCGTATGAGATTATATACCCCTATACTATTAGTCCAGTAAAACAAACATGCCCTGAATCATTTAGTGTTCTCAAATTTGGATTCAAGATCCTTGACTTAGAAGTCATTGTTCAGGAAGGCAGCCATGATGGACCTCACATGGTTTTGGGTCTCGATTTTTATAGAACTTGAGGGCATTCTATGCTGAGTATGTTGGTTTGGTTGATATAAAGGCTTTTGTATTTCATGCATTGCTATTTGCTAGCTTTTGATATTTCACAATTTGACTTCTCATCATCTTTTACAGGTGGACTCTTGCTGTTAATTCGATTTGCACTTTTCAGAAGCAATAGGATTTGGAGTCAATTTTATTTTATTTATTAGAAAATGTTTGGAGGCAACAAAAATGATACTGTGCTTCCCATTTTTCTTGACGAGAATCGCTTGCAGTACCCTGCTAATGCTTCAAATCAACTACAGTTATTTGGAAATGGTGAGTTTCTTATTAGTCGGTTAGAATATCTGAATCGTAAATTGTCTCCTGTGGATGGATTTTTCCTTTTGTGGCATTGCATGTTGATGTTGGATTCATATTGGCCTTTAACTTGGTGGCGTATCTTAGATACAAGTATGTTTCTGCTCTTATACCATTACATAAGGGCGTGTATTTTGTTTTCCTTTTACCTATTCTGGGTTTTGCTCTCCTGTTCTAATAGTAGTACTTTACTTTTGTCAGTTCTTGGTCATAGAAACGTCCCATGCTTGGACAATTGAGGTTCTTCTAGTAGGTGCTAACAGATGCCAGTGATACATGTTATCACTCTTAAGTCTTAGAGTAACTCTTTGAAACTACGGTTGAGTGCTGATATTGATTTTATCTACTCTATGCCATGATCTGTTGGTAGATAGACGGTTCCCTTTTAGCTTAGAGTCTTTAGTTAGGCCATTGCGGTGGTAATGTGCTGGAGTTTTTTCTTCTCTTTCAGCATGGGTACAAATCACTTGATCCACTGGGTCGGTCTGCACTTGATGGTCGTCACTTAACCAGACAACCCATTTGGCGTGAATGCCGGGGAAATTGCTGCAGCACAATATTATTGTTTTACTTAGAGATACCTATCCCTGGTTATTTATGATAATAATTCCCGCCGCTGCAGAAAATTGACCCTGCTATCAGTTATGTTGTCTGTTTGAAAAAATTGAGTAGTTTTTATTAAAAAATAGTTTTCCTACGTCTCTAGACTATTTACTACGCTTTGTCAGACTTTCTTGTAAATCAGGTTGGCCATCTTATAGTTTTTTTCTTAGCAACGCCACATCTTATAGTTGCATTGATTCTGTTTGTATCATTTTGCAATTTTTGCTACAGTGCCGGTGGGATGTAACCTTGATTTAGTAAACTATTTTGGGAATGAGCGTATCGCTCCTAATCTTCAGCCTAATAAACTAGGCAGGGCAGCAGAAAATATTTCAAGCCAACAGCATTTTGATATTTCCCTAAATTACAATGCGTATCTTGACGAGTCTGACCGGTCGGCTAGCATACCCAACCAAAATCCTGTATCAACTGGGTTAAGGCTCTCTTATGATGACGATGAACGCAACTCCTCTGTTACTTCTGGGGGCGGGAGTATGATGGCGGCACCACCAACCATTTTGTCCCTGGGTGACAACATAAGGACTGAACTTGACCAGCAGAAAAAAGAGCTCGATCGGTACATTAAGGTTCAGGTATGTTGGCTACTGCCTCTTATTTCGAACTATGAGGCAGAATTGAGCACTAAAAATTCATATATTATGATGGGTTCTTATCACGGTTTCGTATCCTAATTTTTATTTATATACTATGTGGAACAGGAAGAAAATCTGGTGAAGGGGTTAAGAGACATTGAGCAGAGGCACACAGCATCGTTCCTGACTGCCATAGAGAAAGGCGTTAGTCAGAAACTCCGCGAGAAAGATCTCGAGATAGAGAGCATAAACCAGAAGAACAGGGAATTGATTGAGAGAATAAATCAGGTGGCAACGGAAGCCCAGAACTGGCAATACACAGCCAAGTACAACGAGTCCATGGTTAACCTCCTAAAGAACAACCTCCAGCAGGCAATGTCCCTGGGTCCCGACCAAGGCAGGGAAGGATTTGGAGATAGTGAGATTGATGATGCTGCTTCCTACATTGCCCCGAGCAACTATTTTGGTATTTCGGGTGGGCCCGCAAAGGTTGGTTCCTCGAAGCACAATATGATATGCAGAGCATGTAAGCATAAGGAGGTGTCCATTTTGTTAATGCCTTGTAGGCACTTGTGTTTGTGTAAGGATTGTGATGGGTTAATAAGTGTTTGCCCTATATGCCGGCTGGTAAAAACTGCTAGTGTTCAGGTGTACCTGTCTTAAATTATTGCTCAAATTACATGAAATTCGGAACTATATCTGGAATCTGTGCTTTAATAAGTTGCTCCTTCTCTTTTGAAGTTAAAGGACTGGATGTGAATCACTTGTCGAGTTAAATGCTGGTAAAACAATACTGTTCATGGCAATTTTGTTCTTTTCGAAAATGTACAGGCATGTCTTTTGCTTCATTTCAACCTGTTTATTGACACAAGTTGATTCTTGTTATCTAGGGACGCAAGTTGAATCCAGTGTGACAACAAAGGGATAGACAAGTTGTTAGGCCTTTCCTTTTAGAAGTTCTGGTTTTAGCTCGGGGTTCCTTTCTCCTCTTACGCCAAAATAGTTGAAAAGAGGAGTTAAACTCCTCTTAGCATCTCACTATTGTATCAATACGACCTTTGCCGATAGAAAAAAAGTTACTAGAATAGATAAGGTTCTTGCATGTACTGAAAAATGGAGAGTTGAAACTGTGTGATTCTGGTTATTCTGCTCTGAATTGTATTATGACAAGTTTTTGGGCATACAAGATGTGTGAACATATATGTCTGGGTCCCAAATGTCAATGTAACGTGTTGCTACTTTCTACTGAACACGCAGTATGATACCTTGTTTGGCGAGCATTCTTTACAATTTGACAAACGATTCATCAGATGGTTATGTTATGAAGACTTGGGGCCCGTTTTGTGTCCAAATGCAGACCGAATGCATGACAATAAGACAGATTATACAGTAACACAGATAACCAAACAGGCCCTTGCTACGGACAAATGCCTAATATACATATAGAAGTTGATAGCACCTAAGAGGTTCGAACCTAAAACCTTAGGAGGGAACAAGGTCCTAGGCCTTTGATCATCAGGCCAACTCCTTGCGGTTCATGGACCTGTTAGATATTTCACAAAGGGCAGTTTGGTTGCTGAAGTGAACCTGAACTTTGGATTAATATAGCACTTGCTCAGAGAAGAAGAAAATATAGATCTCAAGACAACAAAGTCGATTCATGTGTACACTAAAACCATTTTAACCCTGTTTATGGTACACAATTATTTACAATGTGGAGTAGGCCACAAAACAATTGTAAGAATTTCAATATAAACGTGATCCACAAAAATTCAACATAATCAGATAGGTTAATTGGCAGGTAAAATTGCCATTTTGTCGAATGCAAAATGTCCGAGAAAGTCGAGCTGGAGAAGACAACGAACTTGTAGACGATAGTAATCCTCTCCTGCCGAAGTTAATTAGATTCTGCGCCTATTGTCCACTCGTGGCTTCTTTGAAGGACCAGTTTCTAAATTTTGAGTGCTTGATTGTATCTAAAACACGGAAAAAGAAGAGAAATTAATCCCGACATACCAAAAAAGTGAATAAATCTTTTTGTAGGAGTGATTTAAATTACCTTATTAAGCTTATCCCGGACCAATCGAACTGTGTGATTCATTGATTGAGTTGGGAAATAATCCTGAAATGTTACGGAAAACCCTAAAAAGGATTAGCCCGTGAAACATGGATAGCAAGCTACCTTTTTTCAGAATATATGCATGAGACGGTAAAACAAGGTCAATAACTAACATTGCCAAGCTATCATGAATCATCGTTGGACAGCTCATCTCATGCAAGAACAAAAAACCTGTGTTATACACGTTCCGACATTCGGTAACTATTGTTGGGGATCGGGAGAGTCACCCACACAAAACAGAGACCAAGCTTTTCCTGGTTCGGCCAGAATGCCCTCTTTATGGAGACACACAAATATACACTATATTTGGAGTAGTTTACAACACATAACTGAACTCTCTTTCTCTCTTGCACTCTGGTTCTTACTCGTAGTCCCTCTCTGGTGTCACTCTACCACACACTACCTCATATACAGACATATGTGTGTATATATAGTAGCAACAACAAAGGGGAAAGTAAGGGAAGTGATTATCCTCGTGGGACACAAGATGCACAGCCAAGCCTCATGGGTGGATCACTTACATTCCAAAACGGTGAATCTAGCGATCCAAAGCCATCTCAAAGTTTTTCCTATTTAAACTCGAGAGATCGGACCTTTAGCAATGCATAATATGTGAGTAATTTTCATAATGCTTCTAGAAATGTGTTTTACTAACCATAGATACGTTTACCGATTGAAGTATGATCTATAACGTAGTCTATAGAAGCCTACACCCACTGTACCACTATTCAGGGCATTTGGTGTACAAGGCTTCCATTCATGTTCCTCGTACCGAAAGGATGCATGTTCTAGGTAACATTAAGCATCCCAGGGAACCTAGAGTATTGCTTATTGCATCAGAGCTCTTAATAATGTTGAAATCTCCTAGGGCAATGCCTGACTGCTGGGTCTTGCTGGTATCAACAACGAGGAAAACCAAATGGAAACAAAGGAGGGTGAAGGTTACAAGTGAAAAACGAGAAACATCTACGACTCGACTCCCTTGTCAGTAAAGATTTTGAACAAGTTAATTACTTATTTGAGTGGGGGCAGAAAATGTGGGGAAGCGGCAGTTTAGTTGGTATCATAAAAATAGTGCCAAACCTTGTCAGAAGTAACCCTTGTCATTGAAGAAGAATCTATGTTGTGAGAAATATGCTGAAACTCTCGAGTTTTACTGCAATAAGGAAAGAGAACGCATCTCTCATATTACAATAAATAATCTCCAGGAAGCTTTAATCAGAGAACACCTGCAAATTTGACCATCTAGCAGACCTTTGGTTAGACTTTATCGACTGGGAAATGCATTCTGTCTGTGGTGGAGACGCACCTCGTATATGAACCTTAGACCCATTGGATCTTCCAGCTGAAACAGTTGAGATATTGGCATGACAGAGAACAATTAGCACTAGTTTTTAAAATCAAAGACCAAGTATTAGGCTGGTCCAAAATAATCAAAGAACCTTACGGTTAATTCGTGCTAGAACTTCCTTTCTCCGGCCTTCTAATTTCTCTTTCGTGTCCGAGAGGCTCTCATATTGAGGTGCATAAGAGACCTGTAATCGATTCCCTAGGAAAACAAACTCGTCCAATTTCCTTTTTGCAAACCTATAACCCATACAGTTAAAGCTTCAAACATGCCAAAATCTATCTATGTGAAACAGAAACTTATGCAATCTATAAAATGTAAAGCATAGTTATTGCAACTATTTTAGGTACCTGGCATTGTTTACTTGACGAAATTTTATCCAATATACATCGGTAAATGGCTCACAATCTTCATAGTCCATTGGTTTACATCTGAAGAAGGAAAATGAAGAATGTAACTTACCAAGTATAATACGGAAAACATATCAAATATTGAGTCCAAATTTGTTCACCCTCGCCCAAAGAGGGTGAACAAAACCCTCCTAGCTCCGGTGCCGACGTCAATGATCGGAATCGTTCATGTTGTTCAGAGAGATTTTCTAGGAGGGCATGAAAAAATTCAGCTAAATCCAACAGTGAAAAGTGGTTGAGATTTGAGCTAAAAAATCCAGATTTTTCTTCTTTGGGTTTAAAGAACAAAAAATAGACAATTTTAAGCTCAAAACTCAACCACTTTCCGCGGTCTGATTTAGCTGATTTTTTGCATGCCCTCCTAGAAAATCGTTCCAAACAACATGAACGGCTCCGATCATTGACGTCCGCACCGGAGCTAGGAGGGTTTTCTTCACCCTCTTTGGGCGAGGGTGAACAAATTTGGACTCTCAAATATTGGAGTCTCAATTCACACTACTACTAAATCTCTAGGGCATTTTTATTGCGACTGAGTATGTATCCAAAAGGATGACTAATCCCATGGGACTAATATCGAGGCGATTGGCAATCCCTTAGCTCCAATACCAGTCTGTTTCACTGGACTAATAGCAAAAAATTATATGATCCTATAGGTCAAATATTGAGAAGGGGTTATTAGTACCTAGCTGCCCCAAGCATTGTATATCCTGCATTTCGTTGGAGGACCAGTAAACAGTTCAACTGATATTTAATTCCAAACAAAAGCAGGAAATGGGGTATTCTTGGATTTGTAATCCAATCACATCCTCTAATCCATCAAACAAACGAAACCCATAGCATTTTATATCTCGTGCTTCATAGGGTCGGTTGTACAACTAATATGTAATTCATCAACTAATCTAATTGTTGCATTGACACAGGCCTGTAGAATTTGCAATCCAATCCCAAGTCAACAGGCACTAGAAGTGTAACATACATACTAGACATCTATTCATTTTAGTGCGAGAGAGAGAGAGAGAGAGAGAGAGAGAGAGAGAGAGAGAGAGAGAGAGAGAGAGAGAGAGAGAGATTACTCTTCAATATCTCCATAAGACCCAAACAATCTCGACAACTCATCACCGCATCCTAAAGCCGGAACGTTCTTCACTATCAAATACCTGTCATAACCACACAAAAATTCAACTGAGCTACCTAGGGTTTTTCCCAAAAGGAAATAAAGAAGTTCCCCAATTTCAAACAACTAGGATAAATTGAAAGGTATGAAATGGAAGAGAAAAAAAAAAAAATCAAACTTCCAAAACTGCATAAGAGAATTAGGGTTGGTACCATCTAATCACGCAATTGAAACTCAAGATTACAATACCTTACGCCGCCCTAGGGCTGTGTTTAGCATGTCTCATAGGAATAAACTACAACATAAACATATAGGTTTGTCGATATATATGTCTACACACACACACACACACAGAGAGAGAGAGAGAGAGAGAGAGAGAGAGAGACTTTGATTCGTCGCAAACAGTGTAGACGCGAACGGCAGGGGGTTCATCTTTGTATCGAGGCATGTCCGACGGTTGGACTCAGTTGAATCAAGCGAACTCAATACTGTCTTCTCTGTTGAATTATGAATGAATCAAAGGAAGGCGTAGGTTAGCTAATACAGATCGCAATACAAACTCCAAAAATGGTTATGAAAATCTTTAAAATTGCAGTACCTTTCTAGGGATGTGAAGCTAGGACTCCATTGATTTGATTCAGTAACTCGAATACGGTTCGAGAGATACTCAAAAAAGGATAGAGAAGATGGAGAAGCTGGTATCCGGCCACATCTGGCGGAGAAGAGAGGTGAAAACCCTCTCTGATAGAAGCAACGGAGAGAAATAGGTGTGCAAGAGAGACGCGGGGAAGAGAGGTGAGAGAGAAGGGGAAGAGTTTTGGTGCAAAATAGCTAGTTGAATAAAGAATCTGTTGGAGTGACGAAACAGAAAAGATATGCGTACGCAAGTCGTCTATGTATCGTGCACGGACGGTGTATATCGATTGTTCAAAAGTATTTTCGACGGTTTGGATTTTAAAGACTCTATTACCGGTAATAGAGTCTTTAAGATCCAGATCGTTGATTTGTTGGAATGAATAATTTATATATATGTGTACGCGATGCATCCGTACGCATCGCCACGTTCGTGATGAAAAGAGTTCTTGACTAGTTGTTAACGCTCTGTTTGGTAACTTGGAAAGGAAAAGTAAAATAATTTTTTTCTCTCCCGTTGATTGGTTTAAGAGGAAAAAGAGAGGAAACATAATTAAACATAATTATTTTAACTAAAAAATTTCCTTATAACTTTCCACATTTTTTCATTCCTTTATCCTTCCTTTTATTTTCCATTCTTTTCCAGGCTATCAAAGAAGCTAACAGGTCTCATTTGGCGAGCCTCTCAGAGATGTTTTTTTTTTCTTTTTTGCCATTCGGTATACATCAGTGGAGTTAGCGGGGGAATTAGTTAGTTATTCAAGAGGGGGTCTAGAAGCTATCCATAGTCCTGAACCCCAAATGCCTCTGTCTAGGCTCAAACCCTGATCTCGCTTGTGGGAGAACTAGAAGATAACCGCTAGGCTACAAGCCCTTGGTTTTCTTGGAGATTCTCTCATGGGCGTAATTTCGGCCTTAGTTTGGGGATAAAATTTTGGGTGCAAATAGGGTACCACGTGGTGTCCCTCCGCACATCCGAGCTGTACAAAAATGTGTTGGACGGTCCGGATTTGTTAATTGGTCTCGGGGCTTGGTTCTCAATTGGTTTTTGATAATGGCGTCTTTACTGAAATTTCTAGCGGTAGATTTTGAGATTTTAATTTTTTTTAAAAATATAGATTGTGAATGTTTGTGAATAATATTTTTATTTTGGTGTTTTAAAATTGAATACAAGGGTACCTTGGCGTAATTGTTTTTGGGTAAGTTAAAATAAGAATACCAAACTTGTAACGACCCGTAATTTCGGCCGATTTTATCTTTCAATATTTAATTTAACTAAAATAAATTTCTTATTTTATTTTCTATTTTATTTTCTTTTTCTTTCTTTAATGATTAATTACTTTTCTTTTTGTTATTTATTTCGCGCGGTTTAGTCGCAAGACTACGTGTGCGTGTCGAGGGCTACCCGTTTCACCACCCGGAGCCCCGGGCTACCTTCCAACCACTCCATTCAATGCCATAGTACGCTATGTTTTTAATCTTCACCTTTCAACACCAACCACCCTAGTACTTAGACCAACTTGGTACCATTGTAA